>NTHP01000027.1:862461-875399 GCA_003416845.1 Oplegnathus fasciatus
ACAACAAATGACTCTGTAGGTTGTTTTAATTTAATAGGCAGCTTTTACTTAAGGTCCTTTGTAGTATTAAAAAGATACTCAAAAGATACAGCAATGGCCTTCAAAACAATTACAAAAATTTTCTTTTTGCCTCAATGTATTACATGTCAGGCTGTGGTCACCATATCATGAAGAAGTCTTCATATGTCAAAATACTATTTTAACATCAACTAAAAAACAATTAATTTCATTGTATGGATTTATATGGTAAGAAACTTATAACAGTTTTCATTGCATGTATTGTTTAAAGCATGCTTCCTCCTGTCTTACTGCCAACTTTATAATAAAAACAACTTTCAGGGTTTCCAAGAACATGTTTTACATGTTTGTGACGGTTTTGTTGCCTTTATCTTTTTGTCAAAGTTTTCAAGGCTGCTTCACCATCTGAAGTTTGGGAGGCAGTAACTAAAATACAGTGCATTTATGAGCTGTTCTCAGACAATCAAACCCAGATAAAATAATAATCACACTTGGGTAGTCTGAAAAGAAAAACATTAATTTGGTTGTTTTTTAGGCACTCTTGAGCATCCTTGAATGCAGTGACTGCTGGTAAGGATGCTTTGGAAAAAGGCACAGAGAACTTTTACATAATTTTTTTAAAAGTGAAAAAAAAGAGAGCATACTTTTCTTTTCTTGTTTTTCGGTTCTTTGTCATAAATTCTTCAAAATGTTTTGCACTGACAATTTATTTCAGCTGTAATGAAGATAAATGTACCACAGAAACAGATCAACAGAAACTGTGGAGGCTTGATAAATGTGAGTGTAAGATCAGAACAGAGGCACAGATACTTTGATCTGTGTGATTATGAGGATATTATGTAGATTTGATTAAGTTCATAATCCAGGCATTAATACTTCTATGAAGAAATGTGGAGTTTTCGAAGGCAACACTTGCCCAACATGATGTTACATTTTACATCTGTAACCCCTGTATATGTTCAGCCATCATGTACTGTACAGTGCCTCTCAGCATTGTATAAAATATAAAAAACTTCATCATGGCACTTCATCATTAAGCATCTATGCAGAATTCCTTTATAATGTTAAAGTTCAGTGGTGCATATGACACAATAATGATGACACAATAATTTATATCAAAGATTATTTTGTTTACCATCTCATGCGATTTCTTATTTTACCAACAGAATGAGGCTTTTTAAACTGGCAATCAGCTGCAATCATTTCTCATACTGAGTAGTAGAACATTTTACCGTATTCAGGTTTTGATTCCAATTCTGAAGTTTTTCTTGTGCACTCCCTGTAGAAATCAAGTCAGCATTCATAGTGTTAAGACCATGATGCTCGAGCTGAGCAGTGCTATGAATTATACGAAGCTGCAAGGCCACAACTTTCATTTTAACTTTTCCTCAACAAGCCCAGACAAGGTGTGAATGTGGCATGAAATGAGGTACGGAAGCAGGGCCAATTGATATTTAATTAATGCTAGGCCTGACTGGAGGGCCCAGGCTCATCTGCTGCATGTCTCATCCAATATGCATGATTTACAAGCGGGCTTCTTGCCACAGCAAACTTTCCACGCAATAAGGAGCATCAGTCCGAAGTGATGTACACAGCCAGCACACAGAGGAAGCAAGTATTCTGCAGCAACACTGTGTAAATCTTGACAAATGCTATGTGGACTATGCCAACATGCAGTATATTTTATGCATAAGCTCAAACATATCTGAGGGCACTAAATGCAATGAAATGTCAAAGGAAGTCAGAGTGCTTAAACTTTGCTTTCTTCGATCTTTCTATATCAGGATGAAGATTTGTGCTAAAAGGCCTTTGTAATTTCATTTGAAATATTTATAAGCAAAGCAAAATATAAACACCTTTGCTGTTTTGGGAAGCACTGAGGTGCAGAGGACACCTTTTCTTTTTTAAACTCTCCTGTTTTATTAATGAAAATGCTCTATAAAGACGAATCGGGTGCCGTCTGAATTAAAATAAGATTTTACAGATTCCCTGTTTGCAGGATGGTATGTTTAAACTGTTTGAGTTACATTCATAGTAACTCAACAACTGTTATTATTATGGACTGAGGACACTGACCTCTGTCTCCTTTTCTGGACATTTGGAGAATATTACTTGGCTGTGAGTGCTGGAGAAGTAATGTTCACACAATGCAATGCAACACTCAAAACACAGAACAGAGATTGTACGGAGTTCACAAAATGAATGCCAAACCGGACTGCAAATTATGATCAACTAAAAACTTGAGTGTTTTATGATTGAGGGAATAGATATGTTTAACAGTATTCATCCAAACCACTGCTGATGTGTTGCCAGGTTACATATCTTTGATGCTCTTTCATCCTCTACTGTGTGTAGGATTTAGCAGTTTAAGGACATTTCTTTCTTTGTGCTATTATTATCTAATTATTTCTTTCATGTTTCATTTGTCTTCCATATGACATTGGTGTGTGATGATGGTGTTCTTGTTTTAACCGTTGACAACTGGGTGGGATGATGATGCCTGGATGTTTTTGTGTTATGCTGTCACTGATGTACATTGTTTTATGTGGGCTTGGGTGGTGGTTGGTTTCAGCATATGTTTTACATATTTTCATGCATATTATTATGTTTCACATTCAAGCCAGTGTGTGTTCTGTGTTTCACCTGGCCGCAAGACCTATTTCCCCTCGGGAGCAATAAAGTTAAAGTTGAAGTTGAAATCAAGGTTTCAGTGTTTCTGCCGGCAACAAAGCAATTGTGTGTAAATCTCTTTTGTTTTGGAGGAAAAGGTCAACTTAAACAGACAACCCTGTCTCCTAAAAATTCACATACATATTTCCTATACATATTATTTTTTTTATCAAAATAATGAGAAAAGGTTGATACTGAATGTATCTACAAAACAAACCCATCTGCTACTGGCAACTAAAGCATAATTAACCATTTTAGGATTGTGTCTAAGCACTTGGTTAAAGACACAGTGAAATGAAAAATACACTTTCCAAGTTATAATCCTGTGTTCCTGTGTAGATTTTTCCTTTATCTCTTGTTACATGATATATATGTGTCAAAAACCGCACTTGAACGTTAGCTGGTGGGTAGCTAACAGAGCAATATCTTAGTAGGAGGTGTGAGTTTGAATTTCATTTGGCAAAACCTTTAAAACCACCCATTTACAAAGAATGTGGTTGGGGTCTAATTTATTAATTTCACCCTTATCCTCCTCCTCCTGATATAACAACGCAGGTGGGGTAGGTGAGTGGAGGCCAAAAGTCCTGTAGCTCCCGAGTGCCATATCTCTGTACAGCTCTGTATGGCACTGTATTCGATAAGCCACGCGATCCAATCACACCTTTGATTTAAACGCCTCTCGTAACTAAACCCCTTATTTTGTTTCACTTGGACCTACGTCACATTACAGAAGATAAAGACACTCTAATGCCCGTTTCACGGTGAGTTTAAGGTTAGGTTTCATTATTTAACCATAACTAAAATCTTTCCCTAACCATAACCAAGTGTTTTAGCAGCCTAAACATAACAACATGTGGGACACAGGATGTGGATCCCGGTCTCCACTGTCAAAGTGCTGTGTTTTGTCCACCCAGCTCCCTATGACTTATGTGCAGCAATGGGAAGTCACACTTCATGTATTAGAAAAAAACAATTACGTTCCCAAGTGCATTTGGAAAAGCTATAATAAATTCTGGAGGAGACAGAATATTAAGATGGATTCTTAAGTTCAGCTAATGTGGAGCCATACACCGTATATATTCTGCCTGAATTAATGCAGGCTTCATTAAGTAGGGGGGGTTGTGAGCAGTGGAATTTAAACATTTTATAATCCTATAGTGTTTATCATTTTTCCAGAAATGTACACAAAGAAATTAGGAGTCAAAGTCTTCATTTGCATTTACACTTTCATCCCTGCAGAGAGTTTAAGGCAGCATAATTCTTCCCAGGCTGCTGTCCTATATGAATTCAGCAGGAAGAGGTAACAGGACATCATTTTCCCTGCCTGGGCCATCTGTCAGCCCCCCAACATTGCCCACGTTACATTAAATAAATGCCTGGCTTTTCTCAGGAGTCCACAGCAGCGTTATTAAACTGCCTACCTGTATTACGATGATAGATCTCCTCCAAACTGTGGACCCCCAGCAAGCCCAGGTTACCCATAAATGCAGAACATAAAGAGATTGCTTGTGCGGACAACCGGTGTAAGCAGTAAAATCAGGCTGCACACGGCTGACTGGGTCTCTATTTGGGCAGAAGGCAACTGGAGGGGAAAGAATGAGAAGCTGTGCAATCTGACTGTATTCGACTTTGATAGCGACATGACAGTGACATAAAGAATAAAATAATGAATCCAAATGATAATAATATATGTTAGTGAATGTGTGTGAAGTTCTAAAGCAAAAATCCACCAACACAGATTTTAAATATCGTCCGGAAAAGTACACAATTCATGTGTCTCACTTAAATTTATCATGATTAAAGTAGCTCAAAATTGTTGCAATTATTAAGCATCAACTGTGAGAGCTGGATTACTGACTGGACAAAGTGGGCCTCAGACACAAAAGTCACAGAATCACTGCATGTAAAATAAAGTTGTGTTTAAAGTTAAAATCCTCAAGAATTTCCTGAAATCAAAAACGAATTATTTATACTATTTACCGTCTACATTTTTCATCTATAACCATTCAGTGTATTCACATTTAGTAGTCACCGCTGTATATAATAGTTTTCATTATCAGTCATGGAGTCCGCCATTCCCGTGCTGGATTCAGGTTGCCTTCACATGCATGAGGAATTCACAGGAAATGTTGCAGGATGTAATCCAGCATTACTGTTTTTCATTTTCTCTCACTGATGTCTGTCTGCTTTATTACTGCTAATGGAAACTGAACATTTCCTACTGCTGCTGTTTCACTTTAAAAGTAATCAACCAGGGAAACACGGGGTGGCTTTTATTTTGAAGCAGCCACAGGGAATGTAATGTATTTGCAGAGGTTAGCGCTAACCGCTATCATTCATTAAAAATGCCCCTACAAAACAAGACGCAGTCACTTTCTGATGTTTTTGACAGCGGATGAGTTATAAACAGATATACCAGTTGCTTCTCTGTTGTATTTAAGTAAAAGCTCAAAGAGTATCTGCTGCCCCCAGAATTCTGGGTATCAAACTATACTTGCTGTTACCACCAGTAACCAAGGGTGTCCCCAAATCAACCAGGAGTGAAATCTTAAGGATTATAACTAATCAAATATCCACAAACTCATTTACACAGAGAAAAGCTGGGGTAATATTATCCAGCACAGGCATACTGGTACAATGAAGCTGCCATGTATAGTCTGCTATGTGGGCAGAAAGTGAGTGGGAGGGTTCAATAGCAGCCCAACTACACATTTTTGCCCAAGGGCCCCATGACAGATTAATCCAGTCATGAGCACTGCAAATACATATGATGTCCCACCATGAGATGTATAAATATTCTACATAGGATAAAGATCAGTGTTTCAGTTCATTTCCAAGTGACAACCTAAGAGAACAAATATGTGAGTGAGAAACATTATAGAAGCCACACAACAATAGACTCGACACTTCAAAGGCAAGGCTTAATCCACAATCTTAATGCATATTGTAAAATGCACATATTGTGGCTGACACCAAACTAAACAACAGGCCAACTCGCACACATAAGACAACACTCATACATATTCTAAGCTGCAACAAACCCATACAATATAGGCTATAGTCGATTAATTATGCAATAGCTTCCTGACAGACACTAGAGAACTTAAATCTGCTTCTGCCTCACAGTCACAATCATGTCTGCTTGCCAATTTCCCACCAGGCCTTAGTGACAAGCCTGTGGATAGCGAGCGTGATAATGGATGGTTCTAATGGTCAAGCCTGGACCGCACATTAGGAATCCGGTCGATTTTCAGTATTGCACACAGGAAGTGCTGCCAGCAATCAATGCTAGGCTAATGTGCGAAAAGGAGTAAGTTGAATGTCAGTGTTGCTAATCAATAACTATTCATTTTCAGCAACCGCATTTCCACAGATAGGACACTTAATATTGTGTGATTGGATAATTACCATGCCCAATTAAGGATGTGTGACACTAAGCGATGGATGGTGGATGGAAAACATCTGCCACAAGGTGCTAATGGAGACACGCGCCAGACTCTGATCGACAGTTGGGAGATGGATCTTGATGTCTGCAAACTGTGGGACGCCAGCTAAACCTGCAGGAGTCAGATAATCCTCTCTCTACCTCCACGGCACCGCAGATAATGGATGTCCATCCTCTCAGATTCTGCTCTAACAGGAATACGCGGCTCCAAAGGGAAAAGGACACAACCACTTTTCAACCACGACATTTGTTGTTAATCCTACACACTTTTCATGGTTTTTAAAATGTTCTCCCATTGCTGACTTTTTCAGATTTGACAATAGATGTTGTCAGCTGCAACAAATTACTCACATTTTATTTTCTTTCCACTGATGCATAAAACATTACATAATTCCTCCACTTTCAGGACTGCTGTAGCCTCTTTTGGCCGCAGAGTCTGAGCTGACTCAAACACATTTTGGGACCAAAGCGACAGAAGGTCAGCACAGATTATCTTGTAGTGGGATAGAGTGACATCTCAATCCCATTCCTTCCAACCCAGCTGAATCCAGCCCGCTCCCTGCTGATAATGTCAACATTTTTAATTTCTATGACTCAACACACACACAAAGTCCAGTACTGTTGGCCAGTATGGCATTCAAACATTTCAAACTATATGTAGCCCACTCTAGCTCAGAGGTAGACCTGACTTTCTTACACCACATGCAAGGAAGCCCTCAAACGCCATCTTTAAAGCGTCTCAAGTTCAGCTTGATCAACGGCCCATCTTCAACTGTACTGCAACATGTATAAGGTCGTCTCACACTAGAATACTTGCACATATTGTACTTTAACTGTTTAACCGTCTTACTCTGTAATTTACAGCATAATAATTCAAACTCTACATCCTTCACTTACCAGTGTCCACAGGCCAGTTAAACAACAGGAAAGTTGGCACTCACAGAAAAGAAACTGAGCCTGAAGAGGCCCATTAGAATTATGATAAAGGGTAAATTACCATTAAATTGCCATTTTAGTGATTCCATCATTTTGGTAACCCAACTCCTGTTTGTTTACTCTCAACTGAAATGTAATAATTGGATTAGATGCATGATGTGATGAGGATGTCTGTGACTGTGAGACAGGAAGTACTTTGATGCACCATCGCTGCCTCGTTCCCTGGTGAGAACGCTGTTACCAAATAACATGTTTTAATTTGTTTAGTTTAAAAGACCCATTTTCGTTGTCTGTCAGCATTAGAGGCAAAGGTGCAGATCAAAATAATATATGTGTTAGCCTAGAACATAAATTCATTAGATCAATTCAGTTTGGGACTATAGGCCTTTTTCACAGGAGACATTTTGGCAGCAGAAGCACAGGAGTAACAAATTACATTAACAATGGATCTGTTGCATTCAAGGGTCCTAGTAAGCCACAATGAAAGAACCCCAGAACTGGCAAAACTAAATGGTATGCAGTCATTGTTAATGTTATCGACTACACCTGTGCTTTTCCCGCTGCGAAATGTCAAAATGTCTGCTGTGAAAAAGGCCTATAAAGTTCATGTCACAGAATGAGGGAAGATCTGATCGTAGCTGATTAGTATCTCTATTGATCGATCAAAAATAATTGATCAGGAAAATCTTCTCACTGCTAAATAAATGTGAGAGTACTAACAGTTGCTTCTTCAAAATACATTTCCAGCAATGGAGCATGCATGACTTTAAATTCTATAATCCAACACATCAAAAAACAAAAAAACAAAAAACTTGAATACAGACTTCTTTTGTCACATGATGATGCAGATGATAACCTACAGCAGTATCTTAAATTTAAGAGGTCACCTCGTATGTTTAACCCGTGACCCTTGTTAGTCTAGAGGCGATAGCTCTGATAAATCTCCATGAAGCAATTTCAGATACAAAATCAGATCAGATCAGCAATCAGAGTTTGATGTCGTCACATCAGCTATTTTAATCCAGAGCTAAACTTCATCATATCCACTCAACTGGAGCAAAACATCTTTCAGCCTCATCTTCGCAATGGCTTATCTAACCCACCTGCACAGTGCCCGAAAGCTCAAAAGATGAGATCATCATTCATAGAGCTTGCCCTCCGATATATTAGGTAACTAAGAAGCGGATAAAACCCAGTAGAAGAAGTGAAAAAGTGCTGCTGATGGTGTACGGAGTGGCACAACACTGATTTTGATTGGCAAAACTTGTCGGAGCACTTGAACTACATCAATTGATTTTCATCTTCCTTTTTTTTATGTTCAAAAAAATATTTGACATTGATTTTTTTGTTACTTTCTAATTTCAAAAGCATTAGGATCCACAGAAATTCTTCCATTCATTCACTGGCAGAAATGTGAAATGTAATGAAACCTCTTCAGTGTGTGGTGATTTGGGAGGCTATATCCAGGAAATACATAATGAAGGCAATGTCAAGGCTGCTTTCTACAGCATAATTCAAAAAGCAATTGGAGAGATAATAGACACTTTCAACATGAGTCTTAATGGAGAATTTAATTGCTCAAAACCCGCCCACAACATTATCTTTGACTTTATTTAACTTTCACTTTACAAGAAAGTGTTTCTGAAAAGCAGTGAAATCAATTTCAGGCAAAATGTTGAGGTCAGTGAGGCATTACTTTGATTACAGACATTTTGGACTTGAGTGGTGAAAAATATCTATACAGTTCCACGGCATTGTGTTTGCCAAATGAAGCCCATTTCAGTAATAAACACACAGATCTGACAGCCAAAGATGATGACAGTAAATTTCCTTTTCAACTCAACCTAAAATGTGTCTAAGTCAGAACATTAGCCCCTCATGTTTGATGGAACAATTACTGGTGAGTAAATGTTCATCATTCTTTGGCAGCAAACAAACTGAGACCATTAAATAGCTCGCAAAAGCTGACCCTATTAACAGGTTCTCACTGCATATAAAAGTGCCCAGAGCATTTGTTTTATTACTGTGCTTTTTCCTCATATGGCTTTGACAGAGGGGGACACATGTAGACTAATACTGCGTTCTGTAATTCAGGTCTTTAGGAAAATAAGGATATGCTATTCCCGAAATGTTTTATGTCTCTCTCATTGTTAGGCGCAGCCTCAACCCCTCAAAGTTAATTGAAAAGGAATAAAGCAAACCTATTGCAGAAACCACAAAAACATCTCCTGTGTGTGCCAACTGCTCCAGTTCTGGCATCTGCGCCTTTTACTGCACAATCATTCATTCATTGGAGGCATTCAAATGAAAATATGAATTTTGGCCTGAGATGGAAAACATTTTCTCCTGCACCAAGAAGAAGCACAAAAGCCAGTTAAACTGTTTGCTTTAATAAGGCTCTTACCTTGCTGGGCCCGCTCAGCTCCGGGGTCTACTGCTTACTCTATGTGTAGTTTGTATGGTGCAGGTGACAATATGGTGCACTATCAAGGCTTAAAGCTACAATTATTTTTCATCAAAACCTAAACTGCTAAAGTATTTGCAACACTTTCATATTTCACAGTCCTATTGCTTCAACATTCACGTGACTACACTCTGAACTGAAAGAATCCCCATAACATGCTGGCAATTACATCTTGTCTCCCTTGTTATCCAAAACATCTAGTAACATAATGACTTAACATCTTTTACAAATCTGCAGGAGACTTTTCATACAAGCACCCGATCCATTAGCTCTAAACTAAATCTCTTTTTTTCAGAGTAGTTGCACTGCCAACTACTGGACCACCCTCTGCTGTGCATTTTAGCAGCAGAAGATTATGAGAGTAACATGCAAACCAATTCCACCAGTTGAAGTTTCACAGATGTTAAGTAGTGCTGTGAGGATTTTGTGCATGCCAAATGGAATAGCAGTTTCCACAGAAAGATGAATTTCTGCAGCTTTGATCAAAACTGATCGTGTGAGCAGAGCAGGCAAAGGCTGACCAGACGTGTGACAGGAGATGGGTTTTTCACACTTGGGTTTTGACATGTTTTGATTGATTTTACATTAACAAGTTGAAAGGAACCTTCTGCTGTTGTTTATTTTGTATTGTTGTTTTTGTTACGGCAAACTGGATTACAAAATTGCTTGAATCGTACAAGGGGTTTTGCTTGAGCATGACCTCCGTGTTCACCAGCATGTCCTACAAAAACATGACCCCTGTGATGTAATCTGGATAAAATGGTAAATAAATACACTAAGTTTTTATTCATCTTGTACTCGTTAACTCTTGTTAACTAATACTGTTTTGATTGACCATAGACTAATACCAATAAAGTTCATTTAAGCAAGACAACCACGTTCTCAAAAATGTTGGAAAGAAAGAGAAAGGTAGTGTTACTTTTTGAGATTCTACCATGAGAAGAAAAAAGAAATATGGAGCCGCAGATGGCTGTGAAGATGCAGACAATATGGCCTGTCTGTTCTGCAGTGAACACAAGTTTTATTTATATCACAGCAGTCTCAAGACTCAAGCCGACAGTAGCCACCACATGTTAGGTACTTCTCTAGTAATATCAAAACAAACTCACTACAGTTTATAATAGATCTTTTGACAGCAGCCTTGTAGGAAACGGTCCGCAGAACTGATCAAAGTGAAAGACAGCTGACCAAAATTTCTGACGTGCCCGAAATTCATCTGATTGTGCCCCGGCGAGATTGTTGAGCGTCAGTCAGGTGTTGTGACCCCACTCAAACTGAACATCATATGACGAGCGATTCTGCAGAAATTCACCACGATTGTAAAATTAGTTGGGGGTGACTAAGACAAGATTAAAATCGGGCTTAACCAAAACAGTGTTTGGCATAAGGTCACAAGTTATTTCCTTCCCCCCATTAAGGTGATGGTTGGTGTGGTGTGTTATCGCTGAATTCATTCGTCCTTTTGTACATAACAGGTGAGGATATTTTACCGACTCTTTCTCCTATTAGGCAATACACTGTGACACTTCCTGTACAATTAGCATAGTGTTCTGACATTTTTCTCCCTCTTGCAGCAGGCCGTCATTCTGTTTTCAGAGTACTGGGTGAATTTCAAAAGCATCTCTAAACAAGATATATCTATATCCCAGCTTTGCAAATTGTAACAAGAGTGAGAGCGAGGCCTTCTGTACATAATGGATGGCAGTCATAAATCATCAATTAGTTCGACAATGTAAAATGACATTGATGAGACATGTATTCTGCAATATGTAATGCTTAATTTTTATTTATTGCTGTTGTTTAGAATTTAGTCCTAATAAAGCTAAAACAAAAACCAAAAAGAGAAAACTTTTTTTTTTATTTAGAAACTTCCAGTCAAAATCTAATAATTTAATTAATACACAGTTTAACATATCAAAGGTGTACTTATTTATACTTTTCGCTGGTGGACTGTGTGTGTGTGTCTTGCTTGTTAAGTGATTGTGATTTGAGAGATAAGAGAGCGTTTTGGGGCTGTACACAGTGTTGTGACATTCAATCACTCTGACGTGGAAAATGAGTAATTGTGGGTCTTGAGGAGGAAAACCTGGGAAAAAAATGCGACTCCCACAGGGGGATCACAGATCACTGACACATATCAGCTGTCTGATATCTGACTGATATGATCGTGTGGTTGCAGCACTGTTGACACTGGTACATTTTCTGTTCCAGATGGTTATCGCTGTCAAATGCTCGGTCTTGTTCTCTGTATCTGCAGCTCAAGAAGCTGCGTTTTGTTAAGCCAGATAATATTATTTGTCTTGTTTCTGAGGTTTATAGTTTTGAGAGGGAGCTTTTGCACAAATATTGATGGAGCCGTGCTTGGCCAAAGGAACGACATCCACTCCACACATATTTACAGTTGCTTACATAAACAGCCACCGCCTCTAAATGTCATTATGTGGTTAAAATTCAACACGTAAGACCGTGACAGGGTCAAGAGGTCTGCACCGTTTGACTAATGAGAAGAATAGGAAGGACATCTGGTGCCAAATCAAGTACCTACCTCCCTCCTGAGATGTCGGTGCATGACATTGTCTAGAGTTTAAAGCGACTAAAATAGTAAAGAGCAATACGCAGTCAGTAGCAATTTTGTGGGTGAAAACATGTCGTCAGGGAGAGAGGTCAAAGGAAATTGGCAAGAGTCGTTCAGGCTAAAAGGAAGGCCACAAGTACATGAATAAAAGTGCAGCACAACAGCGAGGTGCAGGAGGACGTTTCAGTGCCACATCTTGTTGAACCTTGAAAATGTGTGGGTTGCAGCACCAAAGGGCCCACTACTGTCAGCTAATGAGAAAGAAATGAGGCCACAGAGGGCATATGTTCACCAAACCAAGATGACTGAATAGTGGGAAGCCTTTGCCATGTTCAAAACCCTTGATTTGTGTTGCAACATGTTGATGTCGGGTGAGAATTTGTTGTAAATAGTATCCTGGATCTATCCTGTCTGTGTCAAAAGCCCAACCTAGTGATGGTGGTGTTATTCTGTGAGTAGTTTTTACTTGGCACACATTAGGCTCCTTAATGCCAACTGAGCATCATTTAAATGCTACACCATTCTCAGCTGCTGACCAGGAGCATCCCTTCATGGCCACAGTCTACCCTTTTTCAAAAGGGTACTTCCATCAGGATAATAGACCATGGTACAAAGCACTCATTATCTCTAGAAGCTTCCAAGAAAATGACAATGACTTCAGTCTACTCCACTGGCCTTCACAGCGTTCAGAGTTCAACCCAACAAAGCACCTTTGAGATGAGCTGTAATGGAAGCTCTGCAGCATGAATGCATTGCCAAAACCAAAGATTCCCAACAAAACAACTTTTCACAATTCATGACCGAAAAGTGCTTTTTTTTTTTTTTTTTTT
>NTHP01000027.1:876758-895690 GCA_003416845.1 Oplegnathus fasciatus
CACTACTAAATACCCACAGAGATTGGTTTTCAGCTGAAAAAAGTGGTTTAGGGGTTTAGGTACTCTTTAATTGTTTAGTCTACGAAAAATCAAAAAGAGTGGAAACTAGCGGAACTGCTGAGAGTTAATGGCAATAATAAAACAGTGTTCATTTTAAACACTAATAAAGAAGGTTTTTATATAATTAATATATCACAAAAGGGAAAAAAGAGTGTCCACTGAAAAGACTGCTGATGTGATATTTTTTATTTTATTTTAATCACAATATGTTAGCTTGTATTTCATTAATGGCAAACCAACAGCTTTGGACAGAGATTTTGGGAAGACTGACAACCAGTAAGGTATATTATAGCCTTTTTCTTAACAAAAGTGCCTTTAATTGTATGTAGTGTGACTATTCCTACGTGTATAACCTGCTAAGTCAGTATTAATTTAGGTAACAAAAAAATAGGTTTATTAAAATGTATGTAAAAAAGTAAGTAATTAAAAAACCAGTTCATACTGTATTTCTCATTAACAGTACAAAACCATAAATTTGACAGCAACTTAATGGCAACCCTGCTGCCAGTTGTTTACTGTTTTTTTTACAGGAAAGGTTTTAACAGTGTTATGGTCACTATTGCTCAAAGAAGAGATGACCTGTGAGCAGGTGTGAGTGGAGAGTTTTTTAAAGCATGACTAGCTGTTTCTTATTCCAGTGCACTGATGCAGACCTAGAACATGGCAATCAAAAGCAGATAATTCAAGCTTAAGGATTCTGTATGCATTTATTTGACTCCAGACACAGGTCCACTGAGAAACCACGCTTTTAATGATAATGTAACTGCTGCTGCGCAATAAATCACAACCACAATTTAACCTCAAAATGTAACATCATCAAACCTGTCCTCTTCATTCGTGACCATGACAAACATCAAGCTGCTGCAGCAATGTTTCTTGCCTGGATATCAGCCTTTTCCATTATTTCTCATCCATTATCGCTGAAGGTCAACACAGAACATCAGTCTGAGTAGATTCAGACACCTTGTTCCTGTTGGGCGACTCAGATTTTCACCGGTTCACCTGACGTGTTTCTGTCAGCGAGTGTGTATGCGAGAGTGCGTGTGTCCATGCATCGCTTGTGTATAGATGTGGTTGTGGGTGTGCATACTATTGAGGAAGAGGGTGAGCTGAGGGCTTTTGCGGCAGACATACAGTAGATAGTTTTTTTCTGCCTGACAGGGCAGGCAGACAGAGAGAAGGGATGATGGGAGAGCAGCGCGTGGGTCTGCCAGGGCTGCTGATGCACATCTAAGGATGACCTTGGAGGTCTGAGGATGAAGGCTGAGTGAAATTTTCAGAGGACATGAAGAGGAAGGAGACAAAACCTGCCTGTCATGTCACCGTGCTGACAAGTGTTGTGGGTCATGCAAAGTCTACTTGCATGTCGCCACAAGCAGCAGTATACAATTCTGTAGGTAAAAAATGGCTGATTTCAGTGGTAATTAGTTGTTTTTTTTGACACAAGGGAGAATGGTGATACATGTTATTGTAAGTGAAGTGGATTTTAGAACAGTCACAACCACTTTCTATCCACTTTCAAACATAAAATGGTGCTGCATGGTAGCAGAATTGTATTTGACTGATGCTACACCACAAATATTTATTGAGCCATGCTAAGTGTGAGGTTCAATGGACGGCAATATCAGTTGGCCGGTCAGTCCACCACTTTGATTCAGACTTAAATATTTTAACTAACTATGGGGTGGATTGCTATGAAATTTCCATTTATAATCCCCAGAGGATAATTCTTAATAACTGTGGCGATCCTCTGACATTTCCTCTAGCGTCACCATGAGGTTGACATTTTTGGTTTTTAGTGAAATGTCTCCACAACTACTGTATTGGATTGCCATGTACAATGTAGAACACCCATTTGCTCAGGGATGAGACTTAATACTCGGTGACCCCTGACCTTTCATATAGCGCCACCATTAGGTCAAAATAACATGTAGTTTATGACCAAATAGGTCCTACCTGCAAAACTAATGCCATTCAGCCTCAGCTGTACTTTGTGTTAAGTGCTAATTAGTATGCTAACATATGCTAGTATGCTAATTAGCATGCTAACATGCTAAACAAAGATGGTGAGCAACACATACCTACTGAACATCAGTTAGCACTGTCATTGTGAACAAGTTAGCATTACTGATGTTAGCATTTAGCTCAAAGCAACACTGCTATCACAGCATGGCTTCAGATTCTTATATTCTTGTTTTTACTTTAAAGGTTAAAATTCTACCTAGTGTGACTATAAGGACAACCTAATGAGAAACTAAGAACATCAGTTATTACCTAATGAAAAATCTAAATATGGAATGGTGCCCACTTTGTAAAAAATGGGGAATTCAGTCAGCAAAGGTCAGTAAGTAAAATGCACAACTGCAACCATCTGCCTCAACAGTCACCATCAGAGTAAAGCTCATAGTGATATGGTCTCAAAAAATAAGAATTTCATTCGATTTTTCATTAAAGTAAGTCATTATACTGTAGGAAAGCTATTGTATGGTTTTAAGATCATATCTAAGCTTACAACAGAGAAATTGTGGCCAGTCAGTACAACCTAGAAAGCATCTACTTGGTGTCACACAGACAGTAAGAGCCGGAGAGACAAGGAGTAGACGGGCAGTAGGACGAGGGTCTGTGTCTATTGGTTGGCGGGCCTTCAGAGAACAAGTTGTCTTGATGAAACGTTCAGCATCTGTGCTTAATGATAGAGCAGACTTTTGGTAGATGGACTGTATATGTCTGACACCGAGCTGATTATTAAAACAGTTCACACAATGATGTGTGCTTGCCCTTTTCATGGTTCATTAACACAATGAGATGTCCTTCCACATGCAAGCCGCAGCTCATTAAGCCGGCCATTAAATCATGCACGGTATGAGAAAATGATTGAAAAACAGGAATGTGCCGTTGAAGATAATAGCAACTTACTGTGGTTAAAAAAGATTTGCTCAAAAAACACAAACACCTGGAAGGGAAATGATAAAGAAAATGCAAGGTTTCTATTATCTTACAATAAAAATGTCATTATGTTTACTGTGGCAAATCAAAAAGCAATTGCATTTTATTTTCATCCAAGCACGGTTTGAGTTAGAGCAGGCGATGACGCTCCAAGCACATACACTAGGTGTGTTTCATCAGAAACAGAATCCAATCTGCGCTGTGACCATATGTTAATACACAGCAGATATTAATCTGTATGCTTTCATCCGCCTGCTTTGCGGCTTACTTATGTGAAAGCGTACAAATTTTCTTATTTGTAAACAGGCAGGGACAAAATCTTTGTTTTTCCTGTGTACTTGAACAAGGACATAAAATAAAAAGAAAAAGCCCTGAAGTATTTGGAAAGTAGAAGGTTGTCTATGTTATTGCTGACTGATTAGCGACAAAACATATATCCCTTCACCTCATCAATATTGTTTATTGAAAAAGTGTAAATATAGAGCCAGACTGTCCACGGCTCTTATGGCCTTACTGTGCTGCCAGAAAACTGCATTAAGGTGGAATATCAAAACATACTTGAATGCAGTTTCACACAGTTTTACATATCTGGGACGAATAAAGTCTCAGATGTTTTAAATGTTAAACTACATCAGAGTGCACACCTTCACAGACAGTATTTTTGTTTTGCTTACATTACCTCCCTACCTTAACTATTTTAATAAGTCACTCACATCTATCATTTCCAATAGTTGAAAGCAGAGTTAAAGGAAGGTGCATGATTATCCATATGAGTTAGATAATCCCACAGCAAACGGGGGAGGCATTCATGATGAGTCACAAGAGACTGATTACATAAACTAATCCCACAGTGAAGCTAAAACCTCAAACAATCTGTGAACGAGAAGGAGGCAGTGGGGTTAATATGTTGTTTAAGGTAGTTTAGTATCTAGGGCATGTAAAGGTACCCTACATTTAACTGAGAACGCAACATTAACATGACTCACATAACATGTAACACCTAAAAAGAAAAATAGGTCTAAAGTCACCAAGGAACCATACACCAGTCTCATACTCAGGGCCATTCATAGCTTTGAGGAACAGATTTAGCCCAAAATTGAATGGGAGATGCATTTAATCTTTCTGGTAAAGCTGCCAATTTGAGAGTGCATTAGCTGACTTTTGTTACTCTGTATTTCCAAAATATATAATTGTTCGGGGTTGAAGCTTGTGGGACTGAAACCATACTGTTGGTGTTAAAATATTTCCTTTTTTTCCTGAGTGTCTAACAGCACTGTCTACCACCGAGACTGCAGGTCTTAGAGCAACCAATGCTGGATCAGTTTCAGAGCTCTCCACCACTAGTTAAGCAGCAAAAGTTACACAGAACAGCCAGTGGTGTTATGAGAAATAGTTCGTGCGTCTGGCCGATAACTCCTGAACTGTGAGGTCTAGAATTAAATTATTTCCCTCAGGTTTTTCAGCTCAAGATATATCCATGGGATATGGTGGTTTTATTTCTGCCGTCAAGAATTTTGAGAACTGTTTGGCTGTGGTATAAAAATGAAATTGACTGTTGAAACATTGAAACAATTAGATGCTACAGCAATGTCCATCACGGTGGAGCGTGATCATCTTCAGGCTAGTGAGGCCAGGGCAATTTTTTCTTCTGCTGCAAAATTTGCAACTTTGCTTCTTACACCAACGTATCAACTAAGTACTCTAGTATCCATATTAGGACGAGGGGTAGACATTTCTTGTTGTTTATTAATGTTAAAGACAGTTAGGCTTTGTTGTCAGTTTCCCAACTAGTTTAAAAAAAGAGTACTTAAGGTCACACTGATGAATACCAACATGATAAATCGGCAATTTCTAAATGGAATAATGTTGAATAATCAATGAGACAGAGCAACTTAAAAAAAAAAGAAAGAAGCTGAATTAAGACTTTATTCTGGTTATCAAATCATTTGCTCTGTAAGCGCTGGACCCTCCTAATGGCAGATGGTGTCTTTTTCTGGCAATCTCTGGCAGCCACCTCATCTGTCTGCCGATGACAGGAGCCATTTTACTAATGCACCCATGAATGCTTCGTGTTTCATACACTGTCCTTGACGCTCACCTCGACTGTCTTTAGCTGCAGTAGAGGATGATGGACTTTGGAAGGAATTGCTGTAGAGTGTGAGGATTTTCTGTTTCTTAATATCAACAGCTTTAGTTTTCTTTTTTTTGGTATGTATAATAACAGCTGAATATCTGTCAACTAGTAGGGCATACTGTATGTATTGAGGTGTACCTTGGATGTTGCTGCCTTTCTTGGCTTTCTTGGTTCCTAAAGCTGTCCTGTCCCCAGTCTGTCATGTGGCCTTTCAATAGTTCGACCCTTCAGTTCCAATTATTCTCCCTCCATTTGCGTCCACCCAGCTACATTTTTCCACTCCAAATGGCTTCCCAGTGTCATTACTGTAGATCCTCTTGTCACTCAGCTTGATGGCTTGCATGTAGACGAGGTGACTGATGGTAGCCCCCCTCACGAACCTTTGTCCACTCTTCATGGTGACTGAAAGGGTTAAAGCCTATGCAGGCTGGTATGGAGCAGCAAAAAATTGCCTTCGAGAGCAGCTTTAGAGGTTTTCTCTACAAGTCCATTGAGCTTCTCTCTTAGTGTGTCTCTTAGTGTGCTGTTGACCTTGTATGCTGCAAGACGTCCAAGGGATCCATGAATGAAGTGGTTGAAATCAACATCATGATGATAAGGGTTTTTTTTGGAAGATGTACTTTGTGTGGTGCTGTTGAACTGTATTGCATCATACAAAGAGGTGTTTGTTAGGGTGGCCCTGAGAACTCAACGCACAGCAACTTAAGAAAACACATGCAAATAGCCAAAACACAAGCAAATAAAGAAAATCTTCATCAATCTGACAACACATGCACAGCATTTAGAAAACGCACAGCAAATACAGAAAACGATGCCAGAAGTGTTTCCAGAGGACATTAAAAAGTGCTGGACACGGCTTGGACGTGCTTGTTGTTGCCACGATTTGTGACTCATGAAGTTATTGAAGTCGGATCCGTGTATCATCCCTTCATGTTTATGCTGTGGATTTCTGACTTCTGCCACTGCTCTTCCACCACTCTCTAATCCAGACTTTCCTCAGGCTCATCTGTTTCAACTTGCATACTGTACAGTGACAGATCTGTCTTCCAGTACCTAGTGCTTTGGGCCTCTGGTGTTGTTTCCCCCAATGACGTTTGCTCGTGTATTGACACACATATCCCTTCAGCTCCAAGACTTTGATGTCTGACAGGAGTTTCCATGTTAGACTGTAGTTGGATGGTGCTATTCCTATGGGGGTGCCTTTCATGATCAATATTGTCCTGCCTTGTGTTAGACAGTCAGGACGGGAGTCGGCTGTTAGTAACTGGTTCATTTGGCGTAAATGCAGCACTATTAGTTTCTTCAACCAGTAGGTGTGGATCATTTCAGGACCCATTTGCTTTTGTAGTGGTGACTTGTTCCTGCTCTGGAAGACTGCAATGGTCTGGTTTTGGGTCAATTAACCACTGAGTATTGGTGTTACTTAATTATTCTTTCACCCAAACATGTATTTGTATGCAGATCTACAGTTCCAGTCCCAAATCTAAACCAAAGTCTTATTTCAACATTAGCTGCTAAAGCTTTAACTACATAATATTCCACAACAGCTACAGCAGCAGTTTAAGCCAACAGCAGCTCCTCAATATCAATGAGGCTGACGTTCAGCACAACCTGACCTACAGCCTTCCAGTCAGAATAAAAACAAACAGCATTTCTATTCTCCTGTGTTACATCATTACTCCTGTGGCTACAATTAAGGCTCATCACTTTGCTTTTTTACCTATTTTTACTGAAAATAATAATAATAATAATATAACATGCATAGCATTTGATGAATGTGTGTGTTCATCACAGTTTTTGGCAAACTGATAACAACTCAGAATATGGTTCCATGAATACCAAGTGAGGAGAAAAATAGTGTTTGTGCAATAAATAGTATATTAATTTCAACAGATCTTTTCTTTTTTTTTTAAAATCAAAATAAATGCTAATAAAACTAAAATAAAATAAAACTGAAAATAATGAGCCACAGTGTACAATGAACTAAATTGATGAAAGACTGAGCACAATTTAATTTTTTTTTCAGCCATTTAATTATAACACTTTACCTAAATGTACCTATTTAGTTAGAGCCGCTACTATTTGTACAATGCACTTCACTGTTAAATACTCAGAATTTACCTAGCAACTGACATACAGCAAAACTGCACTATTTGGAAACGTAAAATGGTTCAATCTTATTGAGACATGAAAGTCTTTGATAAATCATTTAGCCATTAATTAGTTCAGTGGGTAAATTTAATCGAGTGATAAACAGACAACCTAGGAGTCCACCCAGTAAGGCTCACTGGTCAAAAGCTTATGAGGCACACTGCTGCAAATGATTTTGATCCCATTATTACTGGCACAGAGGAGGGCAGGAGTCACAGCAGGTGACCTAATTTGATCTCACACTGTAATGAGGATAAAGATCTTTCTAATGGGCACAGCACAGTATTACAGGGCCTGTTAGGAAAACTCCAAATGGCTCCCAGTGATAGGCCTATTATTGTATATGTCCAATAAAGTGGCCTTGATGTAATTCCCTATCTCTCAGACCTCTCATTTAGAGCTGGAACATATACAACACCGTAAATTATGACAGAAAATTGGTTTGTGTGCAGATCCCCCAGTTGTATGCTGTCATGCCAATTATCACTTTACATTAGATAGTGGAGTTCTACATGCAACAGCTACATACAGCCATTTACCACTAGCCTGCCTTGGTAGAGGCTCAAACAACATCAAATACTCTCCTGCTGAGACACTATTAGTTAATAGGAGTCATGGTAAAGAAGCCTATCCCCTTCCCCTCATCATGCTTACTTGCTAGAAATCGATTTGTGTCTCTCCTGCTGCCACTGTGTCTGACAGATGTCTTTTTGCAGCACAACGCTCACGCTGCAAGCAGTCACAGTGTCTGCAGCTGAACCACACCAGGCCAGATAAGAGGCATAAGGCTGCCTGTTGGGGTTGAAGCATGAAAAAAACTCTTAGTTGTTCTCTACTGCAGCCGTTGTTGACAGGTCACGGAAATCCAAGGTTTAGTATCGGATACAGGGAAATTGAGGAAAACCTCTGTTTTTCTTCTTCTAGTATGTACATGTTGTAATCAGCCAGGACCAGTAGGTAAGTCTGGTTTTTTAGCCATGAGGGCAGCACGGCTCCAGGGATGGCAATGTCAGTCTGTCAGTCTGGACCAAAATGGTGGACTATCAGATGGATTGCCATGAATTGTTTGTACAGACATTCATGGTGCCCAGAGGATGAATTCTAATGGCTGTGATGATCCACTGACTTGTCATCTAGTGCCACCAGCAGGCCAAATTTTTCACTTATCCAGTGAAATATGTAAATGGTTCCCAGAAATGTTATACAGACATTGGTGGTGCCCAGAGGATGAGTCCTAATATCGTCGGTGATCCCTAAACTAAGACATTTGCGGTTTTGAGAGAAATCTCTCAACAACTATTTGATGGATTGCCATGAAATTTGGTACCAACGTTAATTTTCCCCTCAGGATGAAGTGCAATAATTTGAGTGATCCTCTGACTGTTCATGTAACTTCATCGTCTTCATCGGGTCAAAATTTAAATTTCTCCAACACTAATGGCATTTCCATCAGCCTCAGCTGTACTTTGTGATAAATAGCAATATTAGCTAACACGCTAAACTAAGATGGTGAACATGGCAAACATCATACCTGTTTAACATCTGCATGGTAGCACTGTCATTGTTAACATGCTGATGTTAGCATTTAGCCCAAAGCAGCGCTGTGCTTAAGTACAACCTCACAGAGCCACTGGCATGGCTGCAGTCTTGTTTGTTATTATCTCACAACTGTGTCATGATTAATAAGCCACCATGGCTAAAATGGCAAAACTGGATTTATTATATTCAAAGCTGAGCTAGGCAAGGTTTTTACGTGATTAAACCAGGTGTATAATTATTTCATTAGGCTCAATCATGAAACACGGCTGCAGCAGAGAACTGTGTCATCCCAACTACTCGAGACCCCTTTGGTTTCACCTTATTTACCAAAATGAAATTCTGCATATCAAAGCTAAAATTTCTCTTCTCGCCATTATTTTGGAGTGTAAAGGTGTCTAATTGCACAGAGATCTGAATTTGTGCAACAAGTACATAAAAGGAGTTTAACTCTTTAACACTTGAACAAAGCACACAGTCTGGACCAATAATAATAATAATAGCTCCACAGACATGGGATACATTATGGCTTTTCTTAATGAGTATTCCAATTATGTCTATTATAATTAGTAATTACGATCCTGGTTATGATGCTTTACATTCTGCAACACACAACACTGGTGACCTTACAATAGTTTTGACATTGAGGTGCTAGTTCTCATCAGTGTTAAATTTTCGTTTCATTTAATTAAGTTGTTTGTGTGTGTTTGTTGAACCAATTGGCAGGTCTGGAAGAACAGCAAAAACAGGGCCTGATGTGGGAAGAAAAGTTTTCTGTAGTCGCTGTTACATGACGAGCTGTGAGCTGTCAGCGCGCCTCCATGTTGAACAGGGTGAAGTGAATCAATCTTCTGCTGTTTTCAGTGTGTGCTTTCAATAATTCTCTGGGTTGACTCACACAAAAAAAGATCAACCTAATCGTATTTTTGCAAAGACAGGGACTTGGTCAGGTAGCTCAGTGATCTGGAGTGCAACGTGGTAAATACCACCTTGCTGCAATTGCTAAACATTCAAAAATCCTTGAAATATTTCTGAAGGATGAACTGCTCACATTGTTGCTTTTTGTCACATACATAGCATTCTCACACAACAGTAATTCTGCTTAATGAGGATAATCCCTTAAATCAGGCTTGTATTGTCAGTATTGAGCTTATCCCATTTTATTTCCTTATCATCCTGATCTATCGTCACCATGTTCTGCTGATAAACATCAAAGACAGAAAGGAGACGGATTATGGATAATTGCACAGAAAGAAATCAAATTAAATTATACATGGTGTTTAAGTATCTTGCACTGAAAAGGCAATATCACTGTAATCAGTTTGCTTTGATAGACTGGCACGCTTGTCATAAAATGGCAGCTGGAAATACACTCCCCTCCAAAAGTATTGGAACAGTGAGGCCAATTCCTGTATTTTTGCTGTAGACTGAAAACATTTGGGTTTGACATCAAACGATGAATATGAGACAAGAGATCAACATTTCAGCTTTTATTTCCAGGTATTTACATCTGGATCTGATACACAACTTANCAAATGTTTTCAGTCTACAGCAAAAATACAGGAATTGGCCTCACTGTTCCAATACTTTTGGAGGGGAGTGTATATCACATATCAAATATATCAGTCTTGTAACTTCTATATAGTCTAAGATTTAAGAACTCCGACTTTACTGTATAAAGACTGCACAAAAGATCAGAAACCACCATTTTTCAACACTTCTCTCTCACTCTCCATGTGATTTCATTCACGTGTGAATAATCCCACAATGAGTTATGTTACTTAAAGTTCTGCTCTGTTTGTTGATCATGTGTTTGGTGAGATGTTTTTTATCTCACCTTCATGGATTCTTTTTATCTGGTTCTGTGGTTGCATTTGTTTTTGGTCCTGTAGTTGTATTTAATATTGTATTTCTGTCTCTCCGGCTTTCTTTTTTGAGGTTTTGCACACAGACTGAAATAAAAACTAACAACATTCATTAATAGTGAATCGCCACCACTGTGATTTAGCCTCATGGTAGCCAATTTATCAACTCTGTTGCTACAGTAAGATGTTGTAACTTTTCAGAACTCTCAACTGTATTTCTAGCAACAAATAAAACTAAATCAATTACGTTTTGCATCCAGAGAGCAAAGTTAATATATTGACTGTCAAAGCATTGGGCGACAGCTCGGTACAGCTGATGCAGATTTGTACTACTTGCTTGTCTGATCTAAACGAGTGTGATGATCACAGTGCATCCCAGACACAGCAAACCCTCTCCCGGCACCATGAGCTGCGTGCTGTAGCAAATCAATGTATGTGCTAGGCTTGTGCCGATTGGATAGTGTATTGACGATTGAAGGGATGATCAATGATTGTTTTTTCCTACGCCAATATAAGGCGATTTCACTGACTTACTATTAGAACTAAGATGTCATAAAAATAATCTGTAGAATCTGCGCCCTACTGAGCATTTGAAGATGTTCCTGGTGGAGCAGCATGTCCGCCTGCTGAGCCCTGTTAATCAGCACGAGTGACAAGTGAATTTTAAATCTTTAACTACAAACCAGTTTGCCGTCTCTTCCACGGATCTGACACCTCGCATCCCCGTTCTCCATGTGCCTGCTCATCAAAACTTTGCTCTGCGCTCCATAAGAGTAGTTAACATTATGGATATGATTTGGATTGTGATATTAAAAGATAAGATAACAATGTTAAACGGAACATGATGCTGTGATATTGTCGCACCAAGCACAGAAAAACAGACTTTTAAAAGGGAGCCGTTGTTTGAATAGAGGAGACATTGCTATTAAATAGATTTTTTTTAATGTTTAAATATTTTAAATAAAATGTTCACACTCCTTTTTAAATCACCTCATAATCGGCTATCTCAAGTAACCATGACTGGACGATATGAAAATAGAATCGATCGCCCAACCCTAGTATGTGCTAATTAGCATATAATGTCATCAGGCAACTTCTCGTGACTTCAGCCACTCAGACTTCAATCTTTAATTAAAATAAAGTTGGCAACCCTGTATAGACTGCCTCTTCTTTCCTGAGGAATTATTAGCAATGTAGTTGTGTCATCTTGATCAATGCATATGCAACCAATCTCAGCAATATTGGAGAGGACTTTTGCAAAATAACTGCCAAGTTAATGAAGTGACCCAAACATAAAGCAGACAGTATCTATTTCACACTGAATCAAAGACCTGAAGTTTGCCATCAGTGTTATGGTCACAGGTTATCATTTCTGATTGGCTGCCATTCTCAAGAGGGCGGGTCTTAACTAATATGAGCTTGTCATATGCCAGAAAATACATTGTTTGTCCATGCTCTCTAGAGCGACACATAGAGGCTTTTTCTGATCTGAAGCCCCTATGGACAGGACGACATCATTTGTCTGTGCCTTCCAAAACTGTTGAAACTGAAAAATAGTATTAGTAAATATCAGTTTTATGATCTGACTACACTATGGTTAGGGGTTTGGTTAGGTTTAGGCACAAAAACGACTGTAGAAGCACTTCTGAAGAACATACTGGCCGCTTATGTTCGCCTGAGGGGGGAGTTGTCATCACTCCCTACTCCCAGCTGTGCTGAGCTTGGTGCTTCCTTGTGGGGCATGACGAGGTGAGACGCCAAATATCAGTGCTGTACATATCCAACATTCACATAATAATCCATTCCATGCAAGTTGTCTGACTGAACTAGAGGATTACTATCCAGCTATTATAGAATTGCTATAACTCTGTACCCCGCAACCCTCTAAGGTCAAGTGGAATAGATAATAGATGGATGGATGGATATAACTCTGTAACAGATATCTGTGCTAACTTGACACACCTCTCAACCATAAATGTATCTCTTATCAGTAGTAGATACTTGAAAATGACAGTACAAAGTGGGCTGTTTGGTAAGTTTTGACCAAAAGAAATCCTTCATCAACAAAAATCTGCTGTGTTTAATCTGTGCTGCAGCAACGACATTCAATGACAATTGCAATTGAAATTTGAACACACAGGAAGACGGACTCGTAAAATTCTGTCTGCTAACTACATTAGCAGACCGGGGCTTGTGTGTATGGCAATGACCAAGTGTTTAGTGGTGACTAACACGTGTTATTAACCAGTGTCATACACCATTTAGTGTCTGAAAGTGTTATATGTCTGCGTTGGCTACGAACAATGGTGATGGAGAATGATTCAGAGGACAGTGGGCTGCTGCTTTTTCTGTGACCTTTATTCACTCCTACAGGTTGAAGAGGTGTTTTGGATTAAACCTCCAATATTGTACTTTCTATTTAAATTGTGCCTGTAGATAAAAACAAATATTACACAATTTTTTGTTCAAGAAATACATTAGATTGATTTTATTTATCTTCTAACGGTAAGGTCCAATTAAGACTCCATGAGTCCAAGAGCAGTATTTTCCTTCGGTATGATTTCAGGGCATGTTTTAATTTCTGTTTCTGGTAGTATTTGCTGTACTTTCAATCTACTTTATATTGTGTAAGACTTTTCATGAAGAGAGAGCAATAAAACATTATGTTCTTAATGCTGCTGTATCCTTGGTCTGTATATTCTACTAATTCCTTTAATTCTACTACAACAACAAAACCCAAAGAAAAATACCTACACCACACAGCCACTAAAAAAAACCCATTTCGTAACAATAAATGCAAAAAACTGCAGGGACTGACCAGAGGTCTGGGTCAGGTGGGGAATGCTCAGTATTTGCGTGAGGGTCAGGCAGCAGGGGACATGCTCGACAGAGGTCACAACTGACAGTGGGTCATAAATATGGGAGACAGGCTGATCTGGCCTATGACAAGGAAAGGGCGGCTCTACTGTAATGGGTGATAAATGTCAGAGCCTCCCTACAGCCTCAGATGAGCGATTGTTAA
The DNA here is from genome assembly GCA_003416845.1 of Oplegnathus fasciatus. NCBI lineage: Eukaryota > Metazoa > Chordata > Actinopteri > Centrarchiformes > Oplegnathidae > Oplegnathus > Oplegnathus fasciatus. The sequence continues at coordinate 890,473 of NTHP01000027.1, forward strand.
GCAGTTTCCCTGAGCCTGAGCTGCTAAAGCCTCCAGACAGACTGACAAGCAGTAAAGGAAACATTTACACGGACAGAACGGCTTGTTTGGATGACCCCCCCTTCCTCGCTGTCGCCATAGGCAAAATGAGAGAGGTGATTAATCAGGTTGTTAGCATGTTTGATGGAGAGGAGAGGAGAGAGGAGAGGAGGAATCCATGTGCTGAGAGGAGAGCAGAGTGTGAAAGGTAGCAAAACGAAGAGGAGAGCTCTGCCGCTGTGATTCATCAGGGGTTACTGATCCTCTGCGGAGCAATAATTTTTAAAGTAACGGGCCTTGATTGCAATAATGTCCCCATAGCAACTATTATCTTTAATGACTATTATTATGGCTGTCATAAAATGGAGACTGGAGCAAGTCTTATTAAAATATAATATTATGCAACGGCACCATTGAATGTTTTCACTGATCAAAAACTAGATTCAGTTTTTAAATTCTTCTAATTCTAATTCTTCTAATTCTTTAACGCATGTGTTGAAATTCAAAAAGCATAAGAACATACATATACACTTGTTATGGTATATTTATTGCTGTTATTTTATCAATCTTATTTCCTTCTTTTGTGCTTTGTGAACCTTGATATTTTATTTTATACAACATAAACGCTCATTCCCACTAAAATGTTATATTCTTGCCATTTAACTCTCCCTCCTTAGGGCAAAATATGGGAGCGTGGGTAATGACTGCTGGGTAACAATGTCTTCACATGGTTAATTGGTTAATTGTTCAATCAAATTACAAAAAGATGAGACTTACATTTGGAGACTCTGGAGACTTTCCTCTTATTCTCGCCACCACCTGAACCACCACAACCGTCCTCATCATCACAGTCGCCGCTGTAACGTCCCTCTGCGTCTCCACTTCCTGTTTCAATCTGGTCCAGTGACCCTAGTTTAGGAATGGACTTTCCCTGCAACAGCTGGTTGTGAAAAAAGACACAGAAAAACACAAATTCTTAAAAAAAATATCCACATTTTTAAACAGAAGTCAATTTTAAAGTAGTTTTAAATCTGAGTTTTTGTGCCCAATATTCTAAAGTTGCTGTGTTTCCTGCTGCAAGAAGCAATATATCCTCATTATATGTATATCATATTCACATTCAATATTCACAGCAGGATACAATGAACAAGGTCCTCTCATGGCAAGGACAGTACAGAATATGCTTTCAGAAAATGAAGAGAAAAATGGGGAGAAAATGCAAAAGAGTTGCTGATTATGCTGCTAATCAGCCTCAGTCTTAAAGTAAGTAATTCAAAGCTATGAATCTACAGAATGACTGCAGCACTGCAAAGCACTGCACTGGCAGTTTTTATAAAACATTCTGCTCAGATTTGCTGCATCCTGATCCATCCTGATTTTTTTAATATCCATTTTCTTGAGGTTCTTTTATTATTAAAAATAAATAGTTAAATCCCCTTTTTGTTTGTTTGTTTTTAAACGACTTAAATAATAAGTTAAAAAGCGTAAAACTATGACTGTGTCAAACTGACTTAGTATCAACAATTATGCCAATTGCCACCACCTACAAACTTAAATTAATCCATAGTACGAGTTACAAGATGCTCACCCTTCTCAGCCGTAGTGGCCTGCAGGGCAGCTAAACTTTCTGCTGTATTGCTGTGCAGCAGAATCTCAATCAAAGACTCTCTGAACTTGATACCGGGGGAAATGCATACGCTAATTGGCCAATTTAAATTCATGGTGCGTTATTGGAAACAAGAGAGACTGCTTTGTGTTGATCAGAAAGGTAGTGTCTATGCTAATTAGTTACTGTTGTGGTTCAGTGCAGAGGAGCGAAAGTGTCAGGGTTGCTGCCATGGCTGCGCAGGGACATATCTGTGCTAGTAATTAGCCTGTCGTGGGTCTCTGCTCCTCAGTGGTGACAGGTTGGAAGATGGAGAATATTGAGAGTTTAGGCAATCTAAGCACTCCTTCCATGTGTGTAATTGGCATGATTTTCTTTCCATTTGTGTCAGAAATCTGACCAAACTTTTAATGAATTATGTAAAATAATGAGTTTCTGTGGAGCCTGAGATTAGCCTGGTCTGGGGGGGTTTGGCTGAATTTGAACTTTGTGCTTCACAGTCCAGAAGGTAGAGCACTGCTCGAGGGCTCAATATGTTCAGAGTTCAAAGGCTGCTGACTCTGAACCCCGTTTACAGAGGAAACAGCATCTTGAAATAATTAGTCTGCATGTGTGAGACAATGTGCTACCTGAGCTTTAAGATTCCCTCGTTTACTGTTTGCAAGGAGGTGAAAGGTTGAGATGTATGTCTAAATAAACCTGTCTATACAGGTACGTGTTTGTGAGTGAGAGGGAAAAAAGTGCTGTTTTCTTTCATACATAAATATAGGAACTCAATCACATGACTACAGGTCAAGTCTCAAGTCGCAACTTTATTCTCTAGAAACTTTGATGCATGAGGAGAATCATGGGAGAGTTTAATTCAACTCAATTCAACTAATAAGAAACATTTTCTAACTTATTGACCTGGAGGATTGATTGGAGGAACAGGGACCAAAATTAAAGGATGCGCACTGTCTGTTATTTTGAGTTGATCCCACATCCTGCTGCTGTAAATACTCACTTGCACAACAAATCCATGGCTGAAAATAGTGCCCAACAAATGTACTTATTTACTCCTTCTTGAGTAACGTTTGCCAAAAACTACAGTGTCCAGGTTTTTTTAGGAAATTATTTTGCAGTTTGTGAAAGTGTGAAAGTGATGAAAGTATCCCTGACCTGTTTTTAAAGATTAAATCTTCAATGGGAACCACTGGACTTGGGGCTGAGAGACACAGACAGAATGGTGTTGAGAGACGGACCAACACGTTGTTGGTTTTGGTCTTTTCATGGGATTTGTTGACAATAACAAAAATGGTATATCTGCAGCCTTATCCTTTAACATTTTTAGATGTAACTTCATCTTCATGAATCAGTAAAATCTGTTTTCACATCCGTAATACACAAGTTATAAAAGAAAACGTGTGCTTTTGGTCTGTGTTGTCACTGGCAGATGACATGGTTTGACTCAAATAGTAGTAATTCAGTAATCAAGTCTTGTTAGCTAATGATAATTCACAGCAAACTCATTTGTTCCAAAGCTGAGGAAAGATTGGTCATGTTTGACCAAGTCTGTCAATCAGCAGGCTAGTGAATTCTATTACTCTTCAGGACCAGGGGAGGAACTGCTCTTTGTCTGATTGTATTGAACAGCTGTACTGCTCTTTCTGACACACAATGGATCAAGCCTGAATAACAGTGTTATTAGCCTCACTTCTGTGAATGACATGGGGCTTTTTGTCTAACACTGGCTGTGAGACAGGTACTCTGATTTGTTCAATACATCTCCAGATGAGAAACTGCTCTGAGCAGGCACCCTTGGGCAGGCCTTTGGCTGTTATTGTAGTGTGTGGAGAGACCAAATAATACCAATTACTCTTTTCACAAACAAAACTGCCCACACGCTAATAAACTGCGCTACTGCACACTTGGAATGAATTTCCTGAATACAGAGATCCCATACTAAGTGGTCATTTTCTTTTCTTTTAAAAATTCTCCACCAATTAAGAGCCAACACAACAGGAAATAATGATGAAGAACAACTTTTCTGCAAATCCTACAGTTAAAACCCCACAGTACACAAGGTCGTGGTCAACTAGATGTTAAGATTTAATGGAAATTTGATACGTACAGGCGTCGATGTGGCAAGAAAGAACACAAGATATTTTGAGATCGTGTTATGAGCTCTAATCAGTTATACTAAACTCTATATACATGTACACCTACTTCTCAAATAGTTGCAATTATTAACGGGAACTAAGAAGAGATCTGGGCCTTTATCATCAGAGACAGGCCTCCATATCTGATTTACCCTGCTTTATTAGTGGATATATTTTAGTTATTATTTACTGTGTTAATTTGCTGTAGCTGCTCTTTACTGTTAATGCAAAGTCAAACACTTTGTCCATTCGTTTCATTAAAATTGGAAGTAATTAGTCCAGGACTTGAAAAAGATCTCAAGCATGGCAGAAAATATCAGAGAGGACGAGGATAGCAATCATATTGTGATTATTACATTCTGATGTAGTCGATACAATCTTAGTCGGCTCCTTTGTAAGATTTTGTGCTGCTTCTCATTTTGCGCAAACCATTTGTTGTTGTGTGTTTAGTCTGAAACTGGTGTTACACAATATTTAGTGGCTTGAGTGAAACGGCTATCATGTAAAAGATAATCTTAATCATCCTGGTGCTGATCCACGTCTCGACTTTATACAAAACTAAAGTGCTCAGTAAATGCAGAGGAACAGGTAACCATGGCAACCACTACGCAGTCAGTAAACATTTCATCAGCTGTCCTCTGGAGTTGCTGTTTGATCAATGGCAGGAAACACAGTCAGGAGAAAACTGCTGAGTCTCTGCTGTTTGCCGTTAATAATAATGAGGATAAACAAGCGACGGCTACTGGAGGTGAGAGAAGAACCAACTGAGGTTGGAGCAGCGGAAATTAGGAAAGTGGTTGAACAACAAACAATATTAGCAAAGTAGCAAAAAATAATTTTCTTTATTGCCAACTCTATTGCCAACTAACATGATTTATAAAGCCTGTAATATAGATGTTTCTTTTGATTGATAAATGTTCTTGAGGCAATTTTTGGTAATTTCACCAGACTGAAATATCTCAACAACTATTGGGTGGATTGATATTAAATTTGGTACAAATACCCATGATGCCCTGAGGATAAATCCTAATGACTGTGGTGATACCCGGATGGTGATCAGGTCAGGTCTTCACTTTGTCCAATACTTTAGTTTACGACCAAATACCTGCAAAACATTCCCATCAGTCTCAGTTGTGTGTTAGTGTGTTAGGGCTACTTAGCAAATGCTAGTGTGGCAAATAGGATATTTATATGTAATTGCCCAGTTACTGAAATGTGTTATATTTTTATGTATGCACTTTATCTTGCATGTTACAGACACCCCCCATTCAAATTATGAATTTTTATTTTATTATTATTAATTATTTTATTTATTTTGTAAAATAGGCACAAGATCACCTGCAGGTATATAAGCTGTGGGACGGCACTGCGTTCTTCAGTTGGCAGTTAAAATCTTGAAGAGTAAAGCCACTGAAGACCAGCCGACTCACAATTGTATTTTAATTTATTCTTTCAG
>NTHP01000027.1:905255-926393 GCA_003416845.1 Oplegnathus fasciatus
AAAAAGAGAAGAACAGACATGGATACATTTCACATTTGATGTCAAGGAAAACACGACCCTTTGTAAACCGCGTGGAGTGACAATCACCGGTAAAAACACAACAAACTTGAAGCGACATTTGCAGACGAGTCATCCCGAGCTGGTGTGCTTTCCCTAAACTTGAAATACAATACAAAAATTAAAAGATCGATTGACACACTAAAGATAATAAGTATAAAGTTTCACTGTCCTCAAATTGAAACAAATATGTAACAAAAAGAAGAATGCACGTTTGAAGAAATGTAGTATACTTAATGTTAGACACATGACGGGAGAAAGGAGCAGTAGTATAGAGACAACTTGGAGCTGTGTGTATGAGTGAAAAAGCACGGCCATATTCTTGTTTCTTTTATGTGAGATTTTAAGATAAAGACATGTTTCACATCACAACGGTTAAATCTGTGTCTGTATTGCACGTTCAAACCTTAATGCTATTCAATAATAACAGGTTAATAGATATTTCCTCCAGGAGTATGTAATGAGTTTGGAAATTCTAGAGAAATGTTTAAATAATGCATTACACTTTAACTAAACCTGTCAACTAAATCTACTGTAGATTTAGTCAACTAAAATCTTATGATATTTAGTCAACTAAAACTAGGCTAAAACTAAAACAATCTAAAACAATTCAGATGATTAAAATATGACTAAAACTAAAAGGCATTATTGTCAAAATACTATGCCTAAACTAAATCAAAATTTGCTGTAAAAATTAAAACTGCAGCAAAGTAAATGGAAAAGGATGGCAGCAAAATCTTGAACCAACNTATCTTAAGATGTAAAGCAGTTAAAGTTTCTGGTTCTTGTTGTTTATGATAATTACTCTTTCACACCTAACGCATGTGCACTAATTGAAACACTAACAGAAAACCCATTATCAACCACATACACAGAAACTGACTCCTGTGTTGCATTTTATTATTGTTTAATTAACAGAAAGGCTGTCATTTCCACATTTTGTCTGGATGGTATTTATATTCGGTGGAATTAATTAGCACTATCTTTTGTTTGTTATTATTTAGGTGGGTGGATTTTTGTATTTCTAATTGTGGGTGATCCTTAACGCCTTTACTGAAGAGTGTCAAACATTGCTTCGTTTGGATTGTTAAGCTATATGCTGACATTTGTGTTTCATGGCTAGATAATTGTTGGGACTCTGATGAGAATATTTTAGATGATAGCTCAATCTGTAAATAATTTCACTATTGATTAAATTTCACTAGCACCTAATTTCACTAGGTCTAAACAAGACTAGGAGTCTACAGCCATGCTAGCAGCTCTGTGAGGCTATATTAGGCTTTGGGCTAAATGCTAACATCAGCATGCTAACATGCTCACAATGACAATGCTAAGATAAGATAAGATATTACTTTATTCATCCGGAGGGAAATAGTTGTGCAGCAGTTGCAAAACAAATGTACACAATGTCAGAAATGTAACAGGTTAATGGTAGGTGTCATAAATTTAAGTATTGACAGGTTAACTGTTTAACAGTAAGGTGCAAATCCAAAAATACTTACGCAATGCCAGGAGTAAGCAGTTAACGGTATGGGCCATAATAAATAAACAGTATAAATAGCGATGTCATGGTGGTAAAAGTAAAGCAATCCAAATACATAAAACACCACGACACAAGTTATAAACTGGTTAACTGGTGATAACATACATTAATAACAACTGGTGAACGGTAAGGTGCAGGTCCACAAACAATAAACATGCTGATGTTAAGTTAGTTCATGCTAACATGCTATTTGCTAATAAGCACTAAACACAAAGTCCAGCGGAGGCTGATGGAAATGTTAGTTTTGCTGATATTTGGTCATAAACCAAAGTACTGGACAAACAAAAATTTTGACTGATGATGACACTAGATGAAAAGTAAGGGGATCAAAGTTGGTACAATTCACCCTGAGGAGGACATGAATGTGTGTACCTCATTTTCATGGTAATCTATCCAATAGTTGTCGAAACATTTAATTTAAAACCACAAATGTCAACCTCATTGTGGCGCTGGAGGAAAAGTCATGTGGTCACTAAAGTCATTAGGATAAATCATTTGGGAGCCATGAATGTCTGTACAAAATTGTGTTTTTTTCACTTGATATGTGAAAACTTTGACCTGCTGGTGGTGCTAGATAAAAAGGTCAGGGTTCACCAAAGTCATTAGTATTCAGTGGCCCTAGTGCCTGTATGAAATGTAAAGGCAATCCATATAATAGCTGTTGAGATATTTCAGTGTGGACCAAAGTGCTGGACCGACTGACCAAGTAACCAAATGACTGACATTGCCATGAGTTTCTAAAAATATGTTTTAAAAAAAAGGATTTTAACAGCCCATTGAACTGATCATGGCTCTGTATGTCTTCACACCTCAGAATATTAATGGCTCTTGCAACATCTGGCAATCTGACAATGTATTTTTATAATAGCCATTAGTTTGTTTTCAGACATAATGAGGAGAAAAACCACATGTCGTAAATCAGCTTTGGTTGAAACTCAGGTGAGGTTACACTGTCTTTTCATTTCATGCTGCTTTTGCTTTGTAAATTCTGTAAATGTATTTACATTTTAGTGAATTAACAGTTGGCTGATTTTTAAAGACAATTGCAGCCAGTGAGTCAGTGTTAAATGTTTGATTTTTATTCCATTCATACCAAACTTTCCTTCGTATTTATGTATTAATAAACTACCTGTATTTTATTTCCAAATAAACTTGGTAGAAATTCTCCTGGAAGAAATCATAGTCAGAACCTTTTGACGGAAGTTGGGCATCTGCTCTGTCATTGCCTTTAAATTGCTCCAGTGACTTCTTCAAAAATTCAACACATTACAAAGAGTTCTGTGCAGGTGCTGAAAACAGAATATATTCTAAAACTGAAGCAAAAAACGCAACTTAGATATACCGTTACCACTGCAACACACCAATTTTTGTACAAGCTGTGAATCTGAAAAATCAAATAACACTGTGAGTGTTTTGTTTTGTTTTTTCACTTGGTTTATTCACACGATTTGCCTACCAGATGCGCGAGTAACCTGATAATGAGCTAAATATCAAAAGCTGTGCCCAAGTGTGACTTTTTATCACTGTTTGTGATGGCACTAACGAGCTCAGACAATGTCTCGATTTAAAACAAAGCAAAACACGCGTAAGGATATAAATGCTTAAGATATAAATGGAACTTTGAGAAGGAAAAAAGAAAACCAAGGAAGAAACAAAGGTTGAAAACAGTAGGAAAGAAAAGACACCCAATCAATAACACTTTTCACCGTGTACATTCAACTGACCATAACTGACAGTGAAGTTTAAAGGTTCTGTATGTAACATTCAGAAAATGCTTGTTAACAGTGACACCTGTAGCCGTTAAGTCGACTGCAGTCAGTGTCCTGTTGCTTGCGCTTGTGCTCGCACTCTGTAGGCGCAAGCCAGCATCGCCCAAAACATTGACGTGACACACACAAGACTGAACGTGATTGACAAGCATCATGTTGATAGCTTGCTTTTCAATAAAGTTGTTTAAAAAAATGTTGATAGCTGGCTAGCCAACTTATCGCTGTTTGTCTAGCTTTCACAGAGAGGCTCAGCAACGTCGGCAGAGCTACATTAGCTGGATGAAAACGCTAATGGTGAGTGAACTAGACGGAATATTATAAATAAGATGTGTTGCCTGTGTCAAGTTGTGAGTCTGTGTTGTGGTGTGAGTCGGTTGTTTGTTGACGTTATCTTAGCAGACTCCACTTACTACAGCGGTATGATCCCAAAATAAACAGATTTTACTGTGATTTAGTTTCAATAAATGGATCAAAAGGATGCCGAAATAACTACATCATGATACTGATTTGTAAAAAGTCTGAATGCATGCTTTGTCATGTCTGTCCACAAGACGACAAACAAACAACTTTTAAAATGCTTGTTTTCTGAATGGAGTTCGGATCGATCAGGGCTATGCTAACATTGTAGCTGCTACATCAACAATCAAAATAACGTCATCTAAATTCTGTATAAATATGAAGTAGTATCATAGAGCTAACGTCAGCTAGTGTTGCACACTGTTAGCGCTGTAGTGGAGCTGAAGGGAGGAAAGACACTCCCGAGTCCTTTACATAGAAATTAGGCTACAGGCTGTTAACAGGTAAGCGAGAAAGTCGGGGAAGGTCTCATTTTTTAAGTTATGTTACAATATGTTCACACATTGACAACAAAAAACATTTAAAAAACGATAAAAAACGCTTAATACATGTAAATTGTTACATACAGCCCCTTTAACCGTTTACTTGTCGTGTTAACAATTATTACTGATGTAAACAAACCTTTAACAGTCAGAAAACAAATTTAAATTTACTTGTCATCTGGCTAATAGTCCATGGATCAAAATATATGGACTATCTGGTGAACATAAGAGCCAGATTTTTCCTTTAGGAGTTGGTGGAGACCAAAAAAATAAACCACTTAAAGAACAGTGAATACTGGATTTAGTGGCCAGAAACACGACTCCAAATGAATGATAATGTTGCTCCATAACTGCTAGATGTGTAAATAAGCTACAGTTTGCTAAGAAGCTTGCCACATCAACTTCAGGGTGATGACATGTCAATGTTGTGTTTACAGCTTGTTTCCGCTGCCCCCATGTGGCCAAAAAATCTGTTATTGCAGGTTTATGGAACCAGTTTGTGCAAAGTCAAATGTATAAATGCGCTGTCATTAGATACAGATATAGATGTTCATCAATATGTCTTGCAGCTGATGATAATAATGAGGGTAAATCTCAAAGTCCCTAATTGATGGAGAGATGCGTGATTCTACTAGGTATCGATGAGTGAATCACTCAACTATTGATCGGTTATTAAATCAGGGGTAACCAAAGAGAGGAACAGGTTGCAAGCTAATGACTGCTGATGAAAATGTTTTTGGAGATGAATATGTGGACAAAATGAGGTGAGTATGTGCAAAAGATATTGGGTAAAAACAGCAGAGGGTTTAAAGTTACACTCACTGAAGTACTCGCTCTCTGCATATTATAAATGATTACGTAATCTGGGCTGAGCTGACGATCATGATCTGCTTCATCGTATTTACAGTAAATCATGCGCAGCAGATAAAAAAAATCTGAGTATTCAGACTCATATAACTTTCTCCTGTAAGTGGAAGCACATTTAAGATGCAAGCGGCAAAAACACACACAGAGAGAAAGACATATACACAGTGAATGTCAACGAGGCAGATCAGGATCCCTCCAATGGTTATGATATGGATTTATGTGTTCTGACATCCCACAGATGGTGTGAATTAGTCAGGGAGGGGGTGCCAGCACGAGGTCAAGAGAGATGACCTGGCCTTCAGCCTGCCACTTGGGAAACCAAAGCAACAGACATGTGAAGCTGCTGCTGCAGTGCAACAACCCAGAGGCTGCTACAGCAGCTGTTATTGAAGCTAGAGAAGAGAAAGTGCTCCCGTAAACTGCCTTAATCTCATCATCTTGAGAGATAAACAGCATTGAAAGGAGCCACGGCAGCACAAACGTGCATAAAAGCAGGCTGGGGCGATAGAAAAGCTACATTGATTTTGACAAAGAGGAGAAAAATAATTTTGTAAATATGAAGACACACAAACCAGATCAAATGGGTTTCTAAATGTGTAATGATTGATTTCTTTTTTCTTTGCCTTGAGATGATTTTGCTTTTGAGACTCGTTTTCTATTAGCCGGTACTTACTGGTAATATGAAAGATGATATAAATGAATTATTTTGTTGAGAATTATTCAAAGGTAAAGAATAACGGGCTTCAGCTTTGTGAGCAGGCGTTGCTCTTCAAGGTAGCCGTTTTTTTGTGTAACTTGAAGAACGAGCCAAAAGCTAACAAGAGATACTTAATGTTCCATAAAACAAAGAGGCACAGAGAATTAGCAGATTGCCTGAGGAGACAGTTACCATATGTTTGACAGAATATAAGGGATGGAAAAGTGGAGCGAGAGCTGCAAAAAAAAGAGGGAGAAAGGAAGAAATCGTATAATGGACATACAGTAAATACGTAGAGACAATGAGAGAGGCTCACCTGATTGATGTGTTTCAGTTTGTCAATGATCTGATTTATTACAGGGTCTGCTCCCTTCACTTTGACTTCGGGGTTGGCACTCTGAGCTTTGATCCCGTTGCCCACTACACGGAGGGTGTAGCTGTGAACAAAGTACAAGAGACAGAGGAGTCTGTAAGTATTTTCATATATCCATCAGTCATGTTAAAGCATAACATGAGAAATAAGTAAGCAATAAGTACAGTAAGTACAGTACTTTTAATGAAGTACTGTACTTACTAGTACAATTTTGAAGTATGTGTACTTGAGTGTTGAGTTATGCTATTTATACTTTTACTCCACTGCATTTCAGAGGGAAATATTGTACTTTTTACTCCACTACATTTATTTGACAGATATAATTACTAGTTACTTTTCACATTAAGATTATACATAAAAAAACATATGATACGCTTATAAAACACCATTCATTGTTAATGCGAGTGGTTCCCAAACGTTTTGCCTTGTAATACAAAAAAACTCTGTCTAGTTAGGCCTCTTGTGAGGTTTCATTTGTCTCTACTTGTTAGCAGCTCCACCAAAGCAACATTTCACCTCTACACTTCTCAGATGGATTAATTCAAATGCTCGAGGCTCAAAAAGGTAAAACTCTCCAATATTTCACAAAACAGCAAAGATTAGAGGAAAGTGCAAAAAATGAGTACAGATTTGTGTGGCAGAGATTTTTTTTTCTTCTTTCCTCTCCCATTAATTATCTCACAACCTCTTAGATTTATCTTGTGACCCTTTAGAAGGGGCCCGATCCCCAAGTTGAGAATCATTGGATTAAATTGCCTAACTGTATATAAAGTAGTTAAAACTACTTCCACCTCAGTCATCTACAGCAGTAAAAAATACTGCTTACACTAATGCAACAGTATTAACTATCTAATAATTTCATATATAAAAATACATCAGTAACAGGTGCCAAGTACATTTTGCTGATAATATTTCTGTGTTTTCACTTTAGTAGTATTTTATATGCAGAGGTTTTGCTTTCAATGGAGTATTTTTACACTGCAGTAGTGGTACTTTTACTGAAGTAAAGGAACTGAGTACTTCTTCCACCACTGAGAAATACACCAGTGATGTGTCGGAAAAGCAAACTCGAGGCTCTCACACTGAATAAAGTCCAATCTATTATCTCTTCTTCTCTTGGGGAGCAATACTAAAAAATGATCAATATTCTGAACTCTCACAAAGGTGATGGTGTAACTCATTTGTAGGCATGCCCTGGGGTTAAAGCGGGATTTGTGAAGTGGAGGAAACATGATTCACCTGCACCTACATGTGCACATGAACGTGTGTCTCTGCTGCAGTGCTAAGGCTGCATATTACATGTATGCTTTATAAAAACTATATATCAAGCCCTTTATGATCTCTCTTAGAAATGAGATGTCTCAAGACATCTCGCCAAAGGACTGCAGTTGAAAATTAGCCAGCTGGCTAACACTGGCACATTTACAGAAATCTTCTTTAATGTGCGTTGTCCTTATAAATAAATAAAAATATTAAAAAATATATTGTAATTATAATGTATAGTGTAATTATTTATGATTTGAGGCATAATGTTTCAATGTCCGCCATTAATCCTTGTTTTATAACTCTTCATTGTTGTTATAGCCAGGTAATAGGCTTCAGTTCACCTCAAGGACTCCTCACTTTAGTTTCAGTACAGTCTGTCAGCTATAATGACTCTGACCATGGCGGCCAGTGAGTGAGCACAATTCACTCACATCTCAATCTCCAGCATATCATTTAATCAAAGTAGTAGATCAAGGTAAAGTCACTCATTGCTGAAAGACCTGCTGAGCTCTTTGTGTGTGCTGTGTGTGTGTGTGTTTGCAGCAGTTCTGACAAAGTGCAGACGGAGCAGATCACCAAGGTGTCAGCCCGATGTCCCCTTAAACTTAAATATCTGGATTAGAGAATTAGAAATAAAAATCAGTGGCTGGTGGGTGATTTTGTTGCAGCTAACACATATTGGGTGTGCTCTTTAAGCAACACAAGGTCAGAAAGTAAAAAAAGTATGAATAAATAAAGTGCAGGAAGCAAGGGTGCCTAATTTATTTAAAAGAAAAGGTGTGTGGCAGAATTCAAATTTAGTCAGGATGTTCTGGGTCCTTGAGATGTAATTTTGATGTTAATTTCCTGCAAATCAGAGCTCCTAAATGTGATTAGTTGTGTAAAAATACAGCTGCTATTCAGTGTCCTTTATCAGCAGTCAGCCTTCTATCGTAACTATTTTTCTTATTAGGCTCTGTCTTCTCTTTTTGTGGCCTCTGTCCTCTGAGTGTCTGCTGTGGCTGCTGTCTTTCTTCAGGCAGCCGCGTCAAATGAAATATTAAAGTGAACATTTCAAATGTGTCCACAACAACAGCACTTTGGTCATTCAGAGAACAGATGCAGACGCCCAAAGCTGTATTTATAAAAATGCATTTGTTTGGCAGATTTATACAAAAAGTAGCAAAGTAAAAAAAAATATCTGTGAATTCAAGTAAGACTGAATTTTCTTGTTGGCTTCATTTGAGCTCAAATTTGCTCCATTATATTTGCTCATGTCATTTGGTTTCCTTTAATTTAATGTTAACATCAGATGTTAAAAGAATCAATTTATTCCACATGCCAAGCGTGACACAATGCGTCAAAAAAAACATTTTGGTCAAAAGACCATCAGCAGTACAATTTACAGACCATGTCATTCTAGATACATAAATATCCTTTCAGACAAACAGCAATGACCAATCAGGAGAAGGGAGGTAAGAGGCAAAAGATGTTTTACATAAAATCAGCAAACACCTTTTGCACATGGAATAAACTGATTCTTTTTGCATCTGAAGAGTCTCTTCTATTTTCTTTTGTCGGTGTGCGGGCAATTTTTTTGGGTCTGTTGATTTTGGCTTCAAGCACTTGACATTATTCTCTGAAAAGCCTGGAATCAAGAGCACAAACCCTTTTACAATTCTGTGACAGATAATATGATACTGAGACTTGTTTTATCGGACCTTAAATACAAGGACTATTTTTGGAGTGTTTTTGATTATCAGAAAATTTTCTTCATTGTTTTACAGCCATTCCTTTTGTAAGGGTTGTGTGAGGGAAAATGTCTGAGCCAAAGCATGAAATCGTGACCTGAAATTTCACTATACCAATACCAGTGATGTTCCTGGGGGTTTGGGGTTGAAATGTATCATCACACAAAGCCAACGAGAATGGAATTATAAGTCGTAAGAAATGGCTTATAAATAATCAGTGTCAGACTTGTGAGCAGTGATTTGTGCATTGGAAGGAATGCAAGGAAGTTACATAAAGTTACAAGCTTGCTTTTCTTGTTTTTATTTTGGCACTTTTGGTCTGTGGGTTTGAATGCTTTTTAGCTTTGCTTTGTTGGATTCTTTAAATCTGTTTTATTGTATCACATGTAATGTTAAATGTAAATGCTATGTGTGCAAGCGCAATTAATATTGAGACAACGACATGAAACGAGTCAGTCTTTGGCATTTTTATATTCTAATGTTGATTCATGAGTATTGTCCCTGATAAATAAGTAAATATAATTACAGTAACTGAAAAAAACTCAGAAGCATCATACTATATATGATGTGAAATAAACGTGTGCCAGCCTTTGATCTAAAATATGCTGGTGGGTAACACCTCTCATAAATTAGGGAAAAGTTCTGTTCATATAAAAAGGAGTCTGGATGTAAGAAATTGGAGACATCTTGTGGGTTGACCAGCTGCGTGTTTTTTTTTAGGATTTTAGAGTAGCCAGGTTACTGCAATGCATGTCAACAAGTTCTCAGGTTTTATGCCATAACACGATTTCGCTGAATAATTTGGCTTCTTGTGTGCATCTAAAACATGCGGATCAACCAAATTCTAAGTGTGAAAGTGAAGACCCTGTTTGCTCGCTGCCTGCGGCTGGAGGCTGATGTGTTGGGACTAAACTGCACCTGAACCGCGTATATTGGAGCTATGATCCCACTGCCTCCAGCTCTATTTAATCCCTGGACACACCTGCTGAGATGGAGATAGGGTGTGTAAGAGCTGGAATCAAGATAGTCCTTGTTGGGTCTAGCGCTACTGTAAATTGTTAAGGGTATGCCTGTTTAAAAAAAAAAAAGATAAAAAAATCAATAGTAAAGGGAAATTACTGTGCCCACTCGCACTTGTAGCCTTTGATAATCTCATAGGTTGCTTATACTTATCATAAGACGCCATCCCATGTAACAAATAGGGCAAAATCCAGCACATCATGACCTTTACTGCAGTCTTTTTCCTCCTTTCTGAACAGTGTGATTAATAGCAGATTGAAGAGATTACATCAGAGCCATCTGTGCCCAGTTCCACCCAATGATAATGTGTACGGCCTCACATCTGTATTAAAAAAACTGCACGTTATTACCAAAAACTGTTTTATATTGCGAAAACCACAGACATGCAAGAATTTAGTGCAGTTAAATGTGGAAGAACGTATAAAATATTATTGGTATCCATGCACACACACACATGTACAGGCAGCTCCTCTTACATTCAGTAAGCAACGTGTTTCATTACGCCACAGGGATCCATAACCTGAAACACATACAATCTCTTGTAACATGCTGCAGGGCTGGCAATGCAACACAAAGACTCTCGGGGGGTTGCAACACCAGAAAATAAGGGTCTGCTCCTTAAAAGGTGTCACGGATAAAAAACATTGATCATAGTCATCATATATTCTTCAGGGTGAGTAAAAAGCATACAGTGGCATCAAGCACAACCTACAAGAGGATATCAAACAGCTGAGTGATTGCCTGTGTCTCTGTGGACCAGCAGCAGGATCTTATAATCCATATCCTTCTCCCCAAAGGGGCGCTTGGTTTGCATCTCATCTCTGCTCACACTGCAGTTCAGCCCTAGATTGAAAATTTCAATCATTTTATTCTTGGCTCTTATCCCCATCTCATTCAACTATATTTGTCTGTAAGTGCAAAACCTTCATGTCTGGAACAAAGAAATCTGAGGCCCTCTTTGCCTTATTCCTCGATTTCAGGACAGAGTAGGATTGGTATGTCAAAGTAATTTACACTGATCAGCATGACTCTCCTCCAGATATCCTCAGTTGAGTGTACTGTAATACTGTGGTAGTGCATAAAACACACATACAAGCTACTGTGAAGAATTTGATGCTTTCTGCTTCTAATATTTTTGTCTTAGGTGTATCATCTCATCTGTATCCATTTGATTAGGACTGTGATGAGGAATAGTTGAGAATTAGGCATTAATCTGACTGCCACACAACTTAAGAAAACACATCCAAATAGACAAAACACAATGAAATGAAGAAAACATTCTTACCAATTTCACAACACATATGAGGAATAACAAAGTGTGCTGCAAGTACAGAAAACACAACTAAATTCAGATGACAGAACCAATACAGAAGTGCTGTTAAGTTACAAAATGAAGTTTCCAGGGGACACTAAAAACTGATGAACCTGCCCGAGTTGTTGATATGGTTGTGCCTCATGGAGTTACTTATTCCAGATATTTAGTGTAACAAAGAATACGTTAGCCTGTACACTATATACACTCGCTATCCACTAGGTGTAAAGCAGGTACCTGCAATAATGTTAGAATCATGCAATCAGAACGTTAAAACTAAATTAAACTTCAACCTGCAATAACTGATTTATTTGCCCACATGGGGGCAGCAGAAACAAGTTGTGAACACAACATTGACGTTTAAGTTGATACGGCAAATGTGTTCGCAAACAGTTGCTTATTTACACATCCAGCAGCTACAGAGAAACATTATTGTTCATTTGGAGTCATGTTTCTGTCCACCTGACAAATATACGTCTAAAATTCATTCTCTTTTAGCTCTTTTTTGGTCTTCACCAACTCCTGAGGGAAATATTTGGCTCTTCAGCCGCTAAATGCTCCACTATGTTCACTAGCTTGTCTCTAACTGTGTCTGTCTGCTGTTTGGTGCTGAGCAGGTAATGTACAGTGGCTTTTTAGAGCTTTTTTACTGAAAACTGAAAAACTGAAAACGACACTTTTACAGCAGTGAGAGTGAAACAAAACAGTAAAGTTGTGGGCCGGACAGCTTAACAATGAGCTGAAACTCACTATAAAGCTCTGTAAAGCCGAGGGGAGCTGCAGATTCGGGTGATAATTCTCTGTAGGTTCATCACTACGAGCAACCTCTTTCACATCATCACATTGTTTTCACATTGTCTCAAAATTTGATACGTTGTTAATAAAAAAAATAACAATTACAACCTCATTAAATAACATCATCGGCGTAACGGTAACCACCATTGATGTGTAGTCATCTTCAGTGCTTTTCTGTATTTGGTTGTTTTCTGTATTTGGTTGTTCTCTGTATTTGCAGCATTTTCATTATGCTGGCACGCATATATCAAGTCAAATTCGTTGTATGTGGAAACCTACTTGGCAATACATTTGATTCTGATTCTGATTGTCAAATTGGTGAAGATGTTTTCTTCATTTTCTTTATTGTTTTTCTATTTTTTTCTTTTTTAGCTTTCTAAAGCTCTCATTGCCACCATAGTTTTGTATAAATTGTGGGTCAAATTCACTATTTGGCAAAATTCAAAATAGTGCCCAGTTTAAGATACATTGCAGATTCCTTTTTTTTTCCCCAAAAAATTTGCTTGAACTAAAAGCAACACTTACAAACAAAGACAAAGTGTTTCAATCTGCTTGTTGTGATTTCTGGAAGCAGTTTGCTGAGGGCTGCCGAACATTCATGACATCATTTCAACTAGCAGGTCACAGAGTGCTCATACTGTTTTAGATCTATTAGTATGCTTCTGCTGCGTTGAGCTATCAATCATGAGGTGCAGCTGAGCATGCCTGTTAATTATTGGCAGTCACACCATCTGTCTTTCCATTGTGAGTTCACATGTATAATTACTATGTTGATAAATAAGACAGTGTTCTTTTAAACAGAAACTGTCAGTTTTTCCATTTTATTTCTACATAATATGTGAAGCTGGCCATTGTAAAAAAAATAAAATAAAAGCAACAACAAGGCAAGCGGCAATTATGTTCTTTAATCTAAAAATCAATGTCAGAGTTATCTATCAAGCTGATATGTGTGTTTTTTTCAGCAATGTTAGAACAAAAACCAGTTGGCTAACCACCTGTCTAAATGCATAAAATGTATTTTTCCTGAGAGCACCTTCATCAAAATGTTATGGAGAGAGGAGTTCAGTGGCTCGGGAGATGAAGGAGGTAGACCATGCACACCGTTCATGGTTGACTGAGTGAGAAACAAAGCAGGCCTGCGGTTAGTAGGCTAGAAGGCAATAACTGCCTTCAAGTTGTCACTGAGGAAACAAAAGTCCTTCTGGCTCATCGCCGAGCACAGAGAGGATCCGGGAGAGTCCGCCACTTCAAAGCAGCCTGTTCACTTAAGCTCAAAAGGACAGAAAATACTTCAGGCAAGACAATGGAGCATATGCAGTTTAATGTGTAAAATCAACAAGGGGCCATGCTTCAAACAAACATCTGTTTGGTACAATAACCCAGAGTTAATATGGCAATAATGATATTAACACTGCAACACTGTAATTAAATAATACATCAAGATTTCCACACCTCCTGCAGTAAACAAGTGTTTGTTTATATTCCACAATATGTGAACTAAGTCAAGAGTTAGTGATTCTGAATCAGATAAATTAATTGACTGACAAAACTTTTGCAGACAGGCTGTAATAAGGTGTTTTCATAAAGGATTATTATAATCAGGATTACAAGGTTTGCCGGTATGTGTATCTAGAACTGTGTACCTTTACTGAAAGCTGTGACAAAGAGGATAATGCAACAGCAGTCAACAGTGCCTCTGGCAAAGATTTAGCTCCAAACATCACTACTGCCATGTTTGTTCCAATTACTAGGAAGCCCTGAGCCTTGAAGTTGTATTGACTTGTGCCAGGAAGACACTATGGAATTAGCCAGACAGAGCTGTTTGAGCAAGGTGGCAGTGGTAATTAATATGGTCTGGTAGCTGGTCAGTGGGTAATGGGCATTTTGTGTCAGGAATCTGTACTTACACTGTTGTAGTGATATGTTGGGACTTGCTCTTATGAAGAGACAGACTAATTGCATATTCATAAACACAAAGTTTTGCGGGACTGAGAAAAATAAGAATGTGTAAGTGCACTCTAACGGCAGTGAAGCAAACACCATTTTGAGGAAACGAGGGAAGAAAGATTGGAAACATCAAAAACAAAGTTACTTGTAGATTGTGCCTTTTAGAATAAAGTCGGTGATTTTATCTAAGTCTTATGTTCCATCTACAACATTCAAAATAGCATGTTTGATTTTCTTTTTAGGCTTTAAAGGCCCAGAAAACCTATTTTCTCAATCTGCTTCTTACTTTGAGAAATGTGGTCCTATGGGAACGAAAACATTAAGCCAAAGTTGCAAAAGTTTGAGTTACTTTCATTTCTGTAACAACATTTTTCTAACAACAATAACAGATTTCTGTATTTTGTGCGTGTGTCTGGACTCTTTTCATTGATTTGAAGTGGCGGGGTCTGGATGGGAAAAGGTGATGTCACATACTTCAGAGCACCAATCAGGAAACATAATGCCACACGTATTACATTGTTTTTTTAAATCAACAAGGAAACATTTTGAATGAAGGTATTTGCAAAGTTTTAAATGTTAATATTGAACTTATCTGTAAAATGTTTACTGAACAAGGTACTTGGTAGTACCAAGTAGGTAGTTTTTACTTGTTTTCCCTATAACATCCACTCATGGCAACTAAAGCATGATTAATGTTTTTTTTATGGTTCTGTTTGTTTCAAGGCAGTGGAATAAAGTTGGGTAAATATCCTGGTCTTACTGAAATATTGAAAAAGTTGATTTGAAGCAAGAAACAGAACATGTTGAGTTGAGTTTTTTAATATTTAACCAAAACCACAATGATTCCCTAACCTTGTTTTCTAAAATAGTCTTTTACAAGCCTAAACCTACCAACACATGGGACAGCCTCCAGTGCTGAAGGACCAGTGTGTAGGATTTAGTGGCATCTAGCGCCCTCTTTAACAATGACACAACAGCTAAAGAGGGGCACTTTGTTCACTTGGTCTTTGTTTGTTTATTCATTCATGTTTTTTACAAGGCGCATTGCTTGGGGAAATTACGACACACGCTCTTTAAATGGCACAGAGCCCCAAGATTCCTGCACAAGAGGAGCAGAGTGCGGGCTGGTGGAACAGACAGTATGCTAAAACTACAGGGGTCAATTCAATACATGAATTTATTTGCTCTCAGTAACACTATGCAACCATCAGTACACTTTGGTGTTGACAGATGGTGATATCAAAGGCCATTACAATAATGCACCTGCATTTCAAATGTGTAAAAACAAAGCTATTGTCCATCAGTATTCGAATGAACATTGACTGCTGCATGTTTAGCTTCATTGTGCCTTCTTGTTTCCGACACTGTTGTCGCTATAACCCCCCCGCCCACAGCCTCACCTTGATAGCCACAACTAAACTATTTATACACATCTCGGGCAAACAGCGTTCCTCCAACATTTTAAGCACATTAAACAAGTGCCAGCATATGGCGCCGCACCTTTCTTAACACTGATGCCCTAAATGACACCTACCTCCCATTCACAGAAATCCATTATTAGGGTTGTAAAAAGCGTTTTATATTGTACCGATAATTTCCCTGCAAGGCTAAGTGGCCCTGTGTGCATATGAGCTACTGCATCATGCACGCTGTTAATGCCAAATAGATATCTGAAGTCCTCAAATGGCAATGGAACTTTTATAACACCTCTTAAATATTTGAGTTTTATGGAAGGTAATAAGGACAAATGGAAAAGTTGGCTATCTAGGAGGTACAATGGCCTCATAAAAGCAGATGGTCACCGAAAGAGGGAATTTTTAAAGATCTTAATGCCCCATAAGGGCAGTAATGTTTAGGATTAAACAGATGTGGTAAGAGCAGGGCAGACAATAAAAGACTCATCAGGGCTTTTATGATATCAGTGATCAACATGCTCACATCTAAAACAATGTTCTGTTCTGTTCTTTACAATGCTATGTCTTTCCCATCTGCCTGAAAGTTTTATTTGACTGCAGAACACAAATAAATATCCTGCCGGAACTTCATGTACTGATTTCTTGGTCCCAATCCAGGGCAGATTATCAACATCATCACTCTGATGAAAAACATTTTTTTCCTCTCTGGCGAAAAAACTTAAGAGGCTTAGCCGTCTTTGCCATCTCCATCCATTGACTGAGCTTGTCCAAATTTCAACACCTGCTTCATGGAGATGCAGAGAAAAACACATTGGGAGGATGATTAGAAATTCATGAGGAGCTCTGTAAACACGCATAAACAAATCAACAAGCCTAGAGCAACACCCTTATTTCCAGGCTATCAAATAGTGGAGGCAGCGAGGATGTCAGGTTTAAAGCAAACATTTAAGCAATAATTGGACTTCCTCTCACAGTGGTACTGTTTTATAACAAGGTATCTATCCAGCCTAGCAGTGGGGCCAAAGGAGCACAAATAGATTGTAATAAGGCTCGAAGAAGAATGCTGCACCACTCTTGTGTTGAGATATTTAAGCTGGATATTAACATGTAATTTGTCAGTGCTATGCTTCAGCAATGCTGCAACTCTCGCTGTCTGTGAATTATCAGTTCTTTACTTTCAAAGCTGTGGTGTAGGCACGGGTGTGTCGGCATGACCCAGATATCGTGTTGAAAATGTTTGCTCAATAGGCAGGACTGTAATGTGCCTGAACGGCAGACATCGCACGTACTTCCGCTCAGTGCGCTTCGAAATCAGTGGTTATTCAAACAGGCTAGACTTCACAAGGAGGGTGGGTGACAACACATCAAACTACACATACAACAAAAGGGAAAACATCACTTAACGCCGTCTGCCCCTGTAAACACAGGTACATCCTAATGGGGTTTATGTCTTAACCTACTGAAGTTCTTCTTATTATAATTAATATAGCTCCGGCCTAATTATGAACAAAAGTCATTTATATGGGGCTTACATATTAAGACTAACACCATACTACTCCAATTCAGTACTTTATTTTGTTGAATTATTATTTCATTTCGGTGGGCCCGGTTACCGTTGCGCTTCTTTAATAGTCATGAATATAGAGCCTACTTATTAATAGGCCTATAGGCTACTACTCAAATTCAGTCATACAGTCATATGTAACTTTTATTTCGTTATTGTCTTTAAAGGCTGCACTGTCAGACACTACAGACTGTTTCAATCACTGCGCAGGTCCGATAAGTGCTTGGAGAAGCTCTCTGTCTCTCATGCACAGGCTATGCACTCTCGACCTCACTCCCGGTGCTCTTCTAGGTTGTTGCAGAATGTTGCAGTCTATTTGTCACATTGTTGCAAGACGTTCGTACCTGGAATACCTGGTAGTTTATGTGCCTCATGTAACCGAGTTTATTTTGAGTATACCTAACAAAACGGTGGTTCAGCTACGTCACTTTGTGTTTCAGCCGTTGGCACATACAGTTTTCTTAAGGCACAGCCAAAGTTTTCTTTCTGGCTATAACTGTAACAGCTACTGTTATAACAGCTACTGTTTCAAAGGTATGAGCAGGAGGAAGCACAAAATTTCCGCCGCAATTCAAAATACATCGGGGTGAGCACTGATAGACCCGTTTAATCTCATGCTGGCAGAGTGTGTGCACATTGAAAACCATAACATGGCTTATTGTTATTTTTTCTAAAAAATAGTCAACTAAAGGGATATTTGTAGCTGTACATTGAGGGAAGTGTTGGAAGAAGTATGTAGCTCGTTTACTGAAATATAACGAGCAACACCACAATGTAAAAAGGAAACAAGTACTTTTGATACATTCACATGTGAGTAGTGCTTTCATTTTACTGGTGGTGGGCAGTGTACCCAAAAGCAGATCATGATGCCACACACTAATTCAAGGTCCCATACACAGACACCACTGAGGCCCAGTTTAAAGCTCCAGATTGTACTGTGCATCTAGGCTTTTTGTACTCACATCTCTGATTGTCTTACCACAGCTGGCAGGAACAAGTAGCCACATCTGCTGTTTCTACAGCCACAGACACCGAGATCCACCACACTGTCACTACACCTCTGAGAGAACAATGTAGATCTGCATCAGTAAACAGCACTTTGGCAAAAGGGACCAATATACCAACAGTCTAATCACCCCTGTGAAACTGTTTGTGGATATTTGCTCTCAACCCCATTCTTCTTTTCACTGTGCAACAGCGGCTGAATGGGCCAAAAGAAAGACCTGCCGCTGATGGTAAAGGAGGTCACAAACCTCCTGCAGGCCCTCCAAAGCTCCGAGGTGAATGACGGCTGCAAAACACCAGTCAGAGTGATTTGAGTTGTATTCACCACTTTTAAAAGAATGACAGTCATCATTGGAAGGCAAACAAATGCAGCTGTAGACAAGCAGACTCAGTGGTGGGTGGGTGGGTGGGTGGAAATGTTGTTTTGTATGAACATCAGCACTGCATGAATTTTATATTGTTTATCTATCTAACTAAAATGGAAGGAGTCTCTGTCCGTCTGTCTGTCCTTCGATTATCTCGACAACCGTTCATACGAACTACTTCACACTTGGTGGGTGTATTGTTGAGGACCCAAGGAGGTGCAGTGTCGAGTGTGAAGTTGTTTGGATGAGCGGTTCTTGAGAAAGCTGCAAGCAGCAATACCGGAGGCCAAGCAATCGGCCCATTCCGAACAGGCGCGTTTTGAACGGGCACTGCACTAGTTAATGAGCAAAATACAAAATAGATATAATAATATTTCGTCTACCCTCATTGATATGAATAAGGTGGACAAAATAATAAGAACACTTTACTGTGCAACGTGATACAATTGAACAGCAGCTGAATCAACAACTCTCTCTACAACTGAGCATTATCAGCAGGTAAACACACCTAACCACTGTTTAACCGCCTCTCAAATTCTGAAACAGTGTTTATGTAGCTCCCCCTGAGCGAAAAACGCATGTACTGAACCACCACCCACTCGTGCTATGCTGGAATTGAAACAAATATCCCGTGATTTAAAGAAAATGCTAAAGGAGGGGGAAAAAACAGACAGAAGCACATTCAGAAGCAGCCCAGGAGTCTGGTGACGCTGACACACGTACGAATCCAAAGCAGGAGGCAGAAAAACTGTCCAAGCTGTGTCGAGATGAATTAGTGTTCTGGTAAATATTGTTTAAGGCACAATCTGTAATCCAAATTTAAACAAAAGGGCAGCCACACTAACAAAATTGAAAACACTAAATTGAAACCTGAAATAAAATGGCTGACAGATCTTTTAATACAGGGACTAACACCACACAACAAACTGTTGTTTTCTCATAGCGTTAACAGGTTGTTTATGTCAGTAAGTGCTGCAAACAGTAAAAGCAGCAGAGTAGTTTTGCTGTTCTGTTATATTCTAAACACTGATCTATAATCCATACCATAAAGACTGCGAATAGAGTAGTTGAGGTAAAAGGGTGGAGAAACACTTTTATTTACCACAATAGCCCCGATCATAACCTTCATGATGGGAGGATTTATTGCAGGGCTGTTACATTAGATTGCATTAGGTACCTGATAAAGTGGAAACTAAAAACAAAGTGAATAGTAGAGCTGAGAGTGAGAGAGATAAAATATAGTAGGATTGTTTGACATTTTCCTTGCATGTCATATCACCAATCTTTCTTGAGAGACAGTAAAACTGCTCGGTCTCAGTCAATTTTACAGTCGACTGATCACATACTGTAGCATCTCTCCCTTCATCCTCTGATGGGCTTATCTGTGTTTATGTTTCCACACAGTATCTCCCCACGCTCGTCTCTGTATAGCAAATCACAGGAGGATAATACAACTCCAAAACTGCACCCCTTACCGTAAGTACGGCTCTTAAGACCGCTGCTGTGCTCCCCCAACGTCCATCACAGTTAGGCCTATCTCTCAGTCCCTCTCTGTTTGATGCTAAATCAGTCAATACGTTTCCCCCTCAGGTGTGGCTCGCTGTTTAACTTGCTTTTGTAATTAAGGAAATATTCCACAAACACCAGCTTCTGGATGCTGTGCTCACAGCGGCAGCAGCGCATTCAGTTCTCACAACAAAAAAGGTTTAAACAACACATTTATTAATTTAAAGAGGGACAAGAAGTGACGCGTGTGAACGGTAAACAAAGTGCAGTTGCAAATAATAAAAAAAAAAGAAAAGAATAAGTTGATGCATGGGCTTCTGTAGCTAGTTTAGTATTAGCATATTCAACAAAACATTCAACACACAGCCCAACATTTTTACAAAGATTAAAGTTACATGTTTATTCATTTAAAGAGCACAAATTGGGCTGATCCTTATTAGCACAAACTATGATATGCTTCCTTGTTGACTTTAGGGGGGAAAGTAATTCATCTTCCCACTGTCAGCCTTGTACAAATAGGCCTACTCTGCACACTCTGTGAAGATCACCATAATTTATCTGAGGAAGATTGTGCATTATCCTCCAACATAACTGTTCAGTTACATTACACGAAGCACTTAACAATAACTCCTGTTTATGAGCTTTAAACCACCTACACATTCATAAATGCCACTTCATGCCCTCGGCGTGGATTGTATGCGAATGGCTTGATGGGTTAATTTATTTAGTGATTTTTTTAAATAACAAGCCCTAAGGTCGGCCGTGAAGTTTTGTGATTATCATCCGTCCTGTTACTGTGCTTTAACAACATGCCCTCACCGCTAGGCACAGCGATTAAGATTCAGCCCTTACTCAAAGAGACTAATTTACCGCTGCCACAAGGTTCTTTTACGACAGCGTAGTGTCAGTGTAATTTAAATGTCAAAACAATGCCGTGACTGTTACTTTGCTTTGGAGGGCAAAATCATTTGCTTCACAGTGACAATTAATTCTCATTCTACAAGCCTGACCCTAAGCCTAAATTTAATTATAACAGTACTTTTACAATATTACTTGTTTTAGATGAAG
>NTHP01000027.1:929112-955069 GCA_003416845.1 Oplegnathus fasciatus
GATATTCACATTTGAGGAGCTGGAAACAGAAGATTGTTGCTATTTTTGATTAAAAAACTACTTAAATGATTAATTGATCATTAAAATTGTTGCTGATTAATTTTCTGTCAATCAACTTATGAATTAATTGACTTAATTGCTTCAGCTCTAACATTATGTGTGGGTACGAGGTGTACATGACAAATTAAAAACAGAAACACATCCACAGGGTCTAACATGACAAACCATTCAGAAAACCAATTGTAATTAAAAGATCAGTTTTTAAAGCATATATTTATTAACAAACCTACTTAATCAATTGTTAGAATTACATTTGGTCGACACTGTATTATAATTATCAAAATCTATGATACGCTGAATTTTGAAATCACATGTCACAGTTAGTCAAGTAATGGCTTAATCAATCGGCAGAAAAATGAACAACAATTCTATTACTGTAATCGATTCATCATTTAAATCATTATTCAAGCAAAGACTCTCTAGTTCCAGCGTCTAAAATGTTAAGATTTGCTGCTTTTCTGGGTTTTATATCATTGTAAGCTAAATATATTTGGTTTCTGTTTGTTGGAAAAAACAAGCAATTTGAATATTTGGCATTGGGCCGATTCATCTTGTGATGGCCATTTTTCACTAATAACTTGACATTTTATACACTGATCATTTAATCGAGAACACAATCACCAGATTAATCGATAAGGAAAATAATCATTGGTTGCAGCCCCTGTTTCACATCCAGCTTCACTCCAGTCTGTTTGTTTGAAGCTCTGCTCTTCTTACTTGAAACTGAGTCATATTTCTTTAAATATGTCGCACCATAAATTATTAAAATATTAGGTCCGCTGTCACTGCGACAACCCAATTCCCCAGTGGAGATGACTGAAAATACTGGAAAATACTGGATGACTATAAATGCTAGAAAACATTTTACATTAAATTACAGTATATACACATCTGCAGACTAATTCATAGTATTATTGTCTTGTTTCTATTTATTGTATTTCATTAACATCGTAAAATATGTTTGTATCTTATTGAGGATGTGAACTCTTTCATCCTGACATTTGGCCTTTGTCCTCTCTTTTAATTAAACCACGGGGAAGCAGAAAAAAATCTATTGCAATACAAAATATGTGGATAAAACCAGCCAGGCAACTTAACACGTAATATTAAGCATGTGTTAGGCTACTAACAGCAGATGTTGCTCAAAAGTTAAGTGTGATTTTTCCTGTGGTGACCGCCGTCACGTCAGCCAACTCGTCCTGGTCGCTCAGGTGATGTGAAATAAGCAGCCACAGAGACGAGTCACTTCAGTAGCTTGCGGTGTGAAGGTACGATTAAACTTGAGTCATCGGGATGCAGGCGGCGGTCTTTCACACGCGCCAAGGGACACTCGTGCTGTGGTACAGACGTGCCTCCGCTCCTCTCTGCAGCATTGTGGGGAGCAGCTCCAGCGCGGTGGAACCGAGCAGATGGTGAACGTATGCGGCGCTCATGCATGTCATCATCACCTTCATTAGCTGAAGGTGACATATGACATCATCTGGCCGGCGTGCATTATGGGGGCCAGAAAGAGTTGTTTGTTTCTTTTTCTTCTTTTTATTGCAGCATGGTTCAAGGTTGTTGATGGGAGGTATTGTGAGTAATCACAACACCCCCCCTCCCTCCCCTTGCCCCTCCANGCTACAACAAAGTGGCTTTCTCTTTTCAGTGTAATCAATCTGGAAGACAATTCTCACTGAAGCATCAACACAAGCGCTAAATAAAATGACTGAAAGAATCAAGAACAAACATCACCTGCAGGAGTTTGTAAAATATATTCTTTGTCATTGCTGTGTCATGGACTATTTAACAACAGAATGTTTATCGTATACACTGACTTTGATAAATAAGAAAATAAATAGGAAAATAAAGCCAATCAATCAATCAATCTGTAATTTGTCACTTTTCATAATAAAGCAGGAAAATGACCAATAGCGAGCCAGAACAAGTGCTCAGTAATTCTCTAATTCTTGTAACTTCTGTTACAAGCTTTGTTTAAAATTAATTCCTTTATCTATTTTAAGCATATTTTAAAATATCAACTAATCTACCAATTATTTTCTTGATTAATCTATTAATCATTTGGGCTATAAAATGTCAGCAATGTCCAACACCAGCTGACCGATGTAACGTTTTGTCCAGTCCAAAAACTCAAATATTCCATTTAATATCAGAGAAGACCAAAAAAAACGAATGATATTCACATTTGAGGAGCTGGAAACAGAAGATTGTTGCTATTTTTGATTAAAAAACTACTTAAATGATTAATTGATCATTAAAATTGTTGCTGATTAATTTTCTGTCAATCAACTTATGAATTAATTGACTTAATTGCTTCAGCTCTAACATTATGTGTGGGTACGAGGTGTACATGACAAATTAAAAACAGAAACACATCCACAGGGTCTAACATGACAAACCATTCAGAAAACCAATTGTAATTAAAAGATCAGTTTTTAAAGCATATATTTATTAACAAACCTACTTAATCAATTGTTAGAATTACATTTGGTCGACACTGTATTATAATTATCAAAATCTATGATACGCTGAATTTTGAAATCACATGTCACAGTTAGTCAAGTAATGGCTTAATCAATCGGCAGAAAAATGAACAACAATTCTATTACTGTAATCGATTCATCATTTAAATCATTATTCAAGCAAAGACTCTCTAGTTCCAGCGTCTAAAATGTTAAGATTTGCTGCTTTTCTGGGTTTTATATCATTGTAAGCTAAATATATTTGGTTTCTGTTTGTTGGAAAANCACACACACACACACACACACACACACACCTTCCGTCGGCTACTCCTCCTCAAGCCTCCCCCATTCCCACCACCTCCCAGCATTAAGGTAAATAAGGGCTTCCAGCAGAGAGCCAATGAGCACGGGCCACTGAGCAGAGATGCATGTTTGTGTTGCCTTCCTCCCAGGACCCTGCTCGTTTATCTTGGCTGTCAGGTAAAGGGCAGACTCAGAGAAGGTGAAACTTTTTCTTTTTTTTTTTTTTAATAAGGCCGGCTTGGTTTCCATAGAAACTGCAGGACAACATTACCGGGACAATGATAAGAGAGCAAAGTCTGGTCTCAGGGCATCCCGCAGTGTGCCACATTGTTGTTGGAGACATTTGTGTTTACGTCAGAGAAATGAAAGAGCTATTTAGATTAATTCTCAGGGAGCCTCCAGCCTCAGACCTTTTACTGTGGGAGGTGAGATTAATGAGAGCATATTCACACCCAGCTTTCAGTTTAGGTCAGGAGCTAAAAGGTAGGTTTCCACTTATAAAGAGGTGCTGAGTCTTCTGTGGGTACAAACTCCCTGATAAAGACAGAAAAGACCTCCAATAACTGTCATGCTTTTTATTGATAAGGAAATGATACTGCAGAATGTAATATTTGAAGAATATCTTAAAGATAAGGGGGCAGATTCACTGGCTGCAACTTTTTTTTGTGAAGTAATAAATAATGAAACACCGAACAGCATAAAGGTTGCCTTCTAAAACTGTCAATATTCCAAATGCGAGCTACCTACGCATTCGGAATATTCTCCAGGCTAAAAGTGCATAAAGAAGAAACAAATTGCACAGGTAATGAATACTTAATGACTACTACATTTTTCACTTTGTGGCGGTAAATGGGAAGCATGTTTAGTTAACAAACGAGTGGAAAATCAAAGGAACAGAAGGTACCACACGCATTGTCAAAAGCCTGCAGCCGGGAGATAAACCAAGACAATGATACAAAGATACGAGAGTCTTTGTTTCCAGCCACACTCCTGCGAGAGAGAAATTAAGTCTCTTCTGGAGCAGAACTCAACATGGATATGGTCCACGTGTCGTCATAAAGTCGATATGAAATAAGGCGTCCTTGATAAGACGGCACACGACTCTAATTCATGTGCAGACGTGCTTAGAGCTACTGCAGGAAAGTGTTGAATTCAACATGAGGCACTGAGCTTTTACTCTGTATTCACTCCAACATTACGATTGTTCCAGTAACAGAGAAAAATACTTTGGGGAACTCTCCATACACAAAACAAAACAAGAGAAGAAATAGAAGGAATCTTTATTGTAGATGTCCATTACTGAAATTGCTCTATTAGTCTATTGTTTACTGGTCTGTAGAACTATTCCTGCTAAGAACTGCGAGAAACAGCTTTTGTCATCAAAACAATGTTGCTGTGTCCTTGTGATTCAATTGCAAGACGGGACTTTTTTTGTCAGCACCTCCAATTCTTTAAGTCTTTTATGACGAAACAAACAGATCCCAAAGACGTGCTACCTCGGCTCCCCCTTTATGAGCATTAACTTCACATTTTTTCCAACTCTTTGTACCCCTGTTTTTTCAGCAGCCTCTGATTTATATCTGAGGTAAAGGGAAAGAGTGCTCCGCGGGGACCGAGTGTGTGTGCTCGCCGGTAGATGGAGGCAAGCTGATATCACACACAAGGGTGAGGGTGTGTGCTCTGACAGCTCATCAGTGGACAATAAGGCCTTGGCTGTTAATGTCCCGCTACCTGGCACACTGCAGGGTCACAATCTGCTCCAGATGCTGGAGGCAGGCGTCCAACTCGTGGAGGGGGTGTGGGGGGGAATCAGTGCTCGAGAAGCAAAAGGGAGTGGACTCACTGAAAAATGAATGGGACTATATAGACACACACATACATGCACCACCTGCAGCATAGCCAACTCAGAATTTAACGTCTCCTCTGCACAGTGGTCTCGCTGGCAGTTACTGTAGCAACATCAGGGATAATATCTGAGCACAAATAAATGAAATCTCTCTTTTCCAGAGAGCTAGATTGAAAATTTATCTGTTCAAAGCAATCACGCATAATTCGAGAACGGGAGGACTAAAGCAGAGACACGCGCGCGCCCACACACACACACATATCTATACGCGCATACGAGAGGGACTTATGAACTCAATTTAGTCCGGCAGACAGAGTTCTTGATTCTGTCACTTGGGATAATCGTCAGGATGTGGTACTCTGACCGAGCCTCTGCGTCTAAACCCAGGCAGGATATAAGGTCATGTTGGAGTGGAACTCTAGCCATGCAGCACCCAGACCTCAAGTGCTCCAGTGGTTTTGTGGTTATCTGCAGTAGCCAGCTGTCGCAATACAGAGGAGCTCTTCAAGAACGTCCCCTCTCCTCTTCCTCTGCCTCTCATCTTTCCCTCCTCTCGCTCTCTCTCTCAATCAAAACTGTCCAATCAGCCCACCCATCTCTGTCCTTCTCCCTGTTTTTTGTCTCATTTTAGGATGTGTAAATTTGTAAATTATTGTTTGTTGCTAGTTTTTAGTGTTTGCCCCAAAAGATTAAGACTGAGTCAAAACAAAACTATTATGGTTGGTGTTAGGAGCCCGAGTCCTAGGACAAGACACTAAATTACCCAGTTGGTTCCCAGGCAGGAAAAGAGAAAAACCTCAGCTATATTTGTATTCTACTTTATGAACTGTTGGTAGCCTTTGAGGTACTAGGGATTCTATACCACATTTATTTCAAGCTGGGTTTTCTTCATGGGATGGAGGGAAACAACTCTCTTACTTTCTCGCATGAGAGTGACTAAGAGGACAGCTATGCATAATATATTTGACAGTGCATGTTTAAAAGGTTATTGCTTTCCGTTCAAAATTAGGTCAGTTCATCACTGCAAACGAATGCAGGAGGAGGCGGTGAGACTTGATGTTCTGCAGTGTGTCTGTATATCACTTAAATTTTGTTTTCTGTCTGTCACTGTCAGGAACAACATGGATAAGAACCACCGCTCCACGGCATACATCATCAAAACTGATGCAGGGAAGCAGTGGAGTGATCAGCAATCTGGCATGTTTCTGGTATGTGTGTGTGTGCGTGTGTGTGTAACCCAAAGTGCACAGCTCCACCTGCTGGTCAAAGAGAGCTACAACAGAACTAAAACAGGCCTGAAGCACAAGTATTTGGATTTTCGACTGCAATGACCACAGTCATTTTCCTGAATGGGACGCCATAGCTTCACCAGCAGGTTTATTAATGGACGATGAGAGGCATTAATTAATGTGCGCTGGACAAAGATAACCAGCTGTGATTATGTTTGTTTGAGGCAGTATGTGGAGAGTTCTCTACTATATGTACATGTAGTATGAGGTTGACAGAATTATTCTTTACCCTTGTGTTCTGTTGAAACTGGCTTTACTTCCTCATTATGTGGGGTCCCACAGACCCCACTGCTGTATGTGTAAAAACAGATTGCAGCTGATTTTTTAACTTTTACATTTTTTTTCCTTTTATTCTGATCTTATTAAAACCCAATATAGAAAATAATTAAAGTAGTAACTCTTTCTTTTGCCACAAACTGGGCTTGCACATTCAATGACAAATTACAGAAGTAACCATAAAGCACTGTTATATCACTAAATAAGGTAATATTTCATGTTTTATATGTTATATGGGCTGTGCTTCTGAGGCATGTCATCAGTTCAGAGTCATATTTATTAACAATTCTTATAAAATCAGGAAAAGTCATTAAGTATCAAGCCGATTAAACAATGTTAAGTACGTTTTTTAAGCTGTCTAAGAGTGGTGGGGTCTCCAGGACCCCAAACAGAACATAGGGTTAACATAAATGCTATATTTCTGTGGTTCCCAACCTGGGGGTGTTTGGGACCCTTACAAGGGGTCGCAAGGTCGATCTCAGGGGACATGAGATGATTAACAGCATAGGAGTATGTTTCAGACTTTGCTCGAATCTTTGCTTTTTTTTTCTTGTAAATTATTGAATAATTTTACCTCTAAATTATTGCTATATATCAATCCGGGGAGGAATGGCTAACTGTCGGCTAACACGCGCAACCCATGATGAGGGGCCACGAATGGTCGTTTTAACGGGTCACACGCTGAAAAAGTTGGAGAGCTGAGCTATATTTTATTATTCAACACATGCTGACTCCTGATGGGAACACCGTGTGGATTTTGCGGTGAGGCCCAGACAACCCCTCAAATGAGGAAGTATGTTCCCAGAGCAGGCTGGGATAACTTAAGCTCTTGATGCTTCTTCAGTGGATTCCTATTAGCAGAGCTTAAAAGCTGTCATTTCAGTTAAGCCAAGGCAAATCACCTGAGCTTCACGTCTAGCAGGGGGATGGAAGCGAAAATGAGACAAATGACGAGATAGAAAAATGACTTAACAGTCGTATGAGGACTAGAAAAGAATAGAACAGAATAATATAGATATGAATAGAGCAGCATAGACCTACATTTACAGAATCAATCCTTTCCTCTGCTAACCGGCCACACATTGAGGAGAGGCCTGCACTACGACTCTAGGGCTCTTATTACCATGTCATTAACCTCTTCAGGATTAAACGGGCAGCAAAGAGACAAGGGAGAGGTCAAAGGTCAGTGCTCAGGCAGCCACTCTAGCATGAGGGGTGGCCTATTACATGAAAGGCCACACTCATATCCGCCCGCCTGTCTTCAAGCATCTTTTCGATACATACTGTAGCATTCATCCCGCAGTACTCATCCCTCCGTGTTAAATTCCAACAGCATGCAAGGTCAGTTGCCTTATTATCGTAAAAATAAAAAAACTGTTGTACTCAATTAGAAAAAGGCTCTTTGAAAATATAAACACACCGCCAAACACCTGGTGTGTGTTGGCAGCCGTGAGACAGACTGCAGGTGGGGATGAATTAAAGCGAGTCTACACCAGAGGAGGTAATCATGAATAAAACATCACACTCTTGTACTTGTTGAGGCTGTAGCTTTTTAACACTGCTATAACTCCTGGTTGTTGTCCCCCATTGGCAGGAAGAATGGGAAAAGATGATTTTTTTTCCTTTATATTAAAATACATTCCAAAATAGATTTGCTATCTCGCACACGCTCACATACACCTTTTAAGATCGGGTGTCAAACTGAATTAGAAAGTAAATGTGTGGCAACTGAAGAGGAATGAGGATCCCTGTAATTCTTTGGCTAATGCAATTTTGTCTTTGTCAGTTGGCAACTCCAACAGAGAAACAAAGACAAAATGGTAGCTAGTGTGTGGGTGTGTTTATAGAAAGGGGGCAGCTCATGGCAACCTGCCACTCCTTCAGTGTGTGTGTATCCATGACGGATGGAGAAAGCATGTGGGAATGTGCTAACCTTTCTGCCCAGACGGGGACAATGTCTCCAACCAAAGAAGATCACCGTCACTTCCATAGTTTGAAGGACGTTTCACTGTTTTATCTTTTTTACCTCTTGCTGTCCAGTGACATAAATCACAAGAACTTTTTAATCAGTCTTGCAGTGTAACGAATATAAGGGCACAACAAATCCCCCCCAAACCTTCACACCAATAAACTGGGGCTGGGTATGAACTATAACTTTTCAATACTAGTGCCGATACGATACCTGAGTAGTGGTACCCATAACAAAAACTTTTTTCAATATCTTAAAAATGTAAACATGTTTTTAGATAATCAATAATTTTGATATTAACAAGGAATCACAAGAGTACTTGCGTGTGAAAGAGGTCGCTTGTAGTGATGAATTCACAGAGAAATATCACCCACCACTGCATTTCCCCTCAGCTCTACAGGCCTTTTAGCATCTTTGAGCCAATTGGTTTAATGGCCCGCAACTTTACTGTTTTCTCACCGCTCTCATCAAAAGTTCTTAAAAGCCACTGTACGCTACCTGCTCAGCACCAAACAGAAGACAGACAAAATTAGCAACTAGCGGTGAACAAAGTGGAGCATTTAGCAGCTAAAGAGCCTGATATTTCCCTCAGGAGTTGGTAGAGACCAAAAACAGAGCTAAAAAAGAGTTAACATTGGACTTACATTCATCATGTGGACACAAACACGACTCCAAATGAATGCTAACGTTGCTCCATGTCTGCTCATTATCTGCTGGATGTTAAAATAGGCAGCTCTTTAGCTTAAAAGGCGATAATTGTCATTGTTGTGTTTATGGCTTGTTTTCGCTGCCGCCAAGTGGCCCAAAAAATAAACCATTGCAGGATTACTAAGAGACGCCACAGTTCTCCAATCAAAATTGTTGTCTCAACACAAGCAGCCATTCAAGCTCTGCTAAAATAAGGTCTGAAATTATAAAGTCTAAAATTGATGAAATGTAGCTTTAAATCAGTAAATACTTGACTAATGAATAAGTAAACAGGACTGCAAATCTTACGAGGCATTAGATACTAACTTTTGGTACTTAACAGGCACATTTTAAATGGTACCAAAACAGTATTGAGGCCCTACCATACACAAATCTCGAGAACATGTTATAGTATCCTGAAGGAAAATATCTGACTAAATTGACTCTCTCTTTTTGATGGTATTTAGCATCATTTCACATTCTTGCTCTGAGCACAATAACACCTCACCAGCCTGCGCGTTTCTTCAATTCAATGCGGAGACTCGATATGGGATTATTTCAGGTAAAATCAGCTGTCACAAAAGATGACAAAACTGTTAATACGCCACAGTACTAATCAAAAAAATGTCATGTCCAATCTTGTTTTTTTTTTTCTCGCAGTATGAGTGTGTAAGCAAGGGACAAACCAGAAGACGGAGAGAGACAAACCTCCCCTGAAGCGAGACCCCATCATCTACATGCACATAAGACATTGAGATGAAAGCTGCTTGCGTTCTTCCCCTATGATCTTATCTGATTGTTCTTTATCTTTTTGTTTACCGGGGACCCAGATGAAGACGTGCATTAAATCTCCCTTAAATCTCAAACTCCTGTGTCATGTTTTCAGTGCATTTCATTTTATTAAACAAGACAAAGCTGTGGTGCAACTCGCTACTTCTTTAAAACCATAAACAATCTGAGCCAGCACGCACAAGAGCTGTTATAAAAAGGCATCGGCACACATTCAAATGTACAGTTTCACACACACACACACACACACCCACACACACACACACACAGAGAGCAACTGAACCAATCGTTTAAGGTCTCTGAGGCCTCGATAAGCTTCTGTAAATCAGCCACCATCCGGCAGTGAGTTTTATTCCCCTCTCTCTCAGTGGATGTTGGGTTATGACCCGTAGGCAGGAGGTTATTTATGGCTTCTGTCTCAGCTTGTGTTGACTCCCAGCCACTCATCTATGGTTCTAGGCTAATAGAAAGCAGCACAGGGTTGTAGATCTGCAGGAAGCCCGCTAAGCTGCAGGGACTCGGCTCGATAGTCTCTTCAGACCCTCGTCTCCCCGCATTCTTAATGTCTCTCAATTCCTCCGTTTTCTTCGTCTACTTTTATTTTTTGGTAACGACCGAATCAAAATGAAAACCTGTGAGTGAACCTGAGGTGAATGAGTCCCTATCAGTGAGTGCTAGTCTGAATGAGGAAAAGAGGAAGGAGGGTTAAAGAGCTGCGAGAAGCCCACAGACCATAAACATGTCCCAGAGGCTGCTGGCAAAGATGATAGACAGCCTGCAGCCTGCTGGCCTGCCTCGTTCTCCAGCACATAAGAAACATCTCTATTTTCAGAGATGGCTGGCTCCTTTGTAATGGAAACTTGAGGTGTTATGTTGGAAAATAACAAAGGAGTAAATTGTCAGTGCCAGAATGAAACCTTGATACTCTAAGATGCTAAGAAGGCTGTGAAAGACCTCCCCCCCTCTTCTTTCTTACCTTCACACAGCAGCTGTGGAACAATCTCAACAAGGCTGTCATCCTTTACAACGGACCGACTAACCCAAACTGGCAACTCCAACCTCACCATAGTTTGAAATACGGGCCCACTTGCCATTTCTACAGTGCTGACAGCAGCTGACAGTTAAGAGGAACAACCACAGACTTAGGATATATGAGGGGGTCCTTGAGTGATGACAGCACGGATAAGATCGAGAGCTGTGATGTAATGGAGACAAGGCCACTGACTGATACTATGAAAGAGGCCAGTTTGTCTGCTCCAGTTCACAACCATTCATATCCAAGATCTATGTCTGTGAGCACTAACAGTTAATAGAATAATTCTACATTGGTGTCAGCTTGTTTGTGTAGGCAGTGGATATACAGTATATATACAGTGTGTGTGTGTGTTTGTGTGTGTGTGTGTATTAGACCGGGGTCAAACGGTGTACAAACGGCCTTCCAATGCCAGGATCATACAGCGAGATGAAGCTGAAAACCTGTAACTTCATGCAAGCTAAAGCCCTATTCAAACATGGAAAAAGCAACACTGCTGGCTTCTTCTATCTGTTAAAGTGATGATTCAGACATACGTGACTTTTATGTTAATGTTCCTTACAGCTTTATTCAGACATGACAGCACATTTACAGAAAGAGCTGCACGCTCGCGCAATATTTGGAAACTGGTGCACAAGAGGGAGCAGAGAGAGAGAGCGCGAGAGAGAGTGTTATTCCTCATTATCGTAACATTTTTAACTGTCCGCTCTCTCTCGCTCTCTCCGTTTTCTGTTCTCTTACAGGCTGAATCACTGATGGATTTTTAAATTCATTTTGCCGTTGAAGCCTTAATTAATGACCATCATGAGCGTGTGGGATGCTCGCCCCGCTTCTCACAGTGAATCCACTGATTCATTTTCACAGCAATTTCGTCATTTAACTTTATCAGAGAGCTAGTTCTGCTGCCTGTTTTATAACATTCGACAGTGCAAAAGCAGTGAACGACAGGACGTTAATTTGGGACTCTTGTCTAATTCCTATTAGCTCATCTGCCGTTTGTAAAGCATTTTTGCTGGATATTCATTTATTCATCCACGCAGCTGGCATGAATGAACATTCAAAATATATATATATATATAGAAAGAGTGTGCTGGTCAGATTATCACTGTGGATGCATAAGGGTTTTTTTTAACATCTTCTGCTCCTATTGCACCGCAAGGGGAAAATAGTTTTTATAGATCTGATCTGAGAAGAATCACAGGGTCTCCTAGTTTATTAAACTTATTTTGTGCATAGCAGATGATGATCTTAGGCAGTACAAGATGTGCACTCCTCCATCCCTCCCTCTCTCTCTCTGTCTGCATGTTCTACCTTGCGCTGCTGCAGCCATTAAGTTCAGATTTGTGCCGTGTTGGGAGCATTACGGGAATGTTACTATGTCCTCTGCCAAGGTTTTTCACCCCTGTTAGCTGGCTTAATTGTTTGTCTGTCTGCCAGCAGAGTATGGGGAGGTTTTCAAGAAATTACAGGGCCAGGCAGGTCTTGAACCAAAGAACCAAGATTTAGTTTAATAGTAAACCAGAAATCAGGTCTCTGCCACAAAAATCTTTGTTTAATAGCTATAAATAAGAAACTAACAGAGATTGAGACTTAATAGTGTGTTTTGAGAGACAAGCAATCAATAAAACCTAAAATTTAAAGATCCTCTAAAGAAATGTTTTAAAGACATATAAAGATAATCTGCTTTGAATAATAATAATTTGTGTCTGATGAGGTTTTTCCACAAAAATGTTACCAAGTTGACATTTCGTAAAATTACATCCACTCCTTATACCTCATTGAAAAATCAAGAATGTATGAATATTCAAATATTGTTGTTTTTTTTTCAAATGTTTAACTGCTGAAAACAAGATGACATCACAGAAAAGTGTATTTTTAAGTGTATAAGTTGCATGTTGGACCATGACTGGCTTGCAGACTTGTTGTGATGATGTGATGTCACATATTCATCCGTACGTACACGTCCTAAACTTCAAATAAAATACTAGAATGCTTAAAATAGGAGAAGCAACGTATGCTTTGTGTGTGTTTGCGTATATGTGCATCTGCATGTTGTCACAGAGATCTGAAACAGTGGCATACCATAAAATTATCGGTGAAGAATACTGTCTGAACAGGCGACAGATGGTTGACAAATTAAAGGAAAAACCTGAACAAATTAGTGGAAAAACATAACAAATGTAGATGCTTCCATACAAAGCACGAGGAGTCACGGAAGAAAATGTGGCTTTTGAGGTCACCAGATCTCAACCTAATGGACCAATATGTTGCTTTAGACCTCTTAATAAAACAAACCTTTTTACAATGTCGGTTCCATTCCAGCAGGACAACCCGTCACCAGAGGCCAGCTCACTCACACACAGCTGATCCGCCAGGCCACCGTAGTACGTACGGTAGAGACGTAGACTGTTCAGAAAGTCCCTGAAAAAGCATCCACATGCAGGCACACAGAAAATTAACTTGTTTAATAAAGCGTTTTGCATAATAATTGTAGATTTAATGAACTCAGATAAGAGAATGACACTCCCTCCTATGCACACATCTGTCATCTTTCACCCACTTACCTTCTCCTGACAGCGAGCGAGTCCCCTGACACTCTGACAAGAGCTTTAAGAGGGATGGATTCTCTGCTGCTGCTGTGCTGGATGCTGACTGACTGTGCAGGCTTCCTGCTTGGTGGGCCACACAGTTTGTGCACCTATTACCCGAAGAGACAGACACAAATTTAAGTCTAAACACTGAGGGAGAAACATGCATTTTAAATCTTGTTAAACTGTACTGGTGCATGACAAATACGCCTTATTTTAGATGGCTGAGTGACAGCTGTTTATACTAAGGCCATTAGTGCAGCCAAGCCTATCATCTCCCATTTCTGAATGTACAGCTTGTGAGGCCTGGCAAGCAGCAGTAACACTAGACAGCCACTAGATGAAGCTGTGGTGTCTCCATTAGAACGGTACAGACAGGAAAACATCCTGTGGCAATATTTTCATAACAAATAACATAAAAGTAGACAGAAAGTTACATGTTCATACTTTATGGACTTTCACAGATTATTTGTGTTTCATGGATAAAGACTTTCTAGTTGGAGTAAGTGGGTCTAAGGCTGAGGAGTGGCTGTTGACACCCTGGCTTTGGCCTGAATCCTTCTCTGTCTGGCAGTTGAACTACTAAGTTTCGGACTGCCTTGGAGCTTCCCACATGGATGTATTTCTGGAAAGTTTTGGCCGGCACTTGTCTGACTAACCTGTTGTGTGTGGTATGAGCAATTTCACAGCAATTTATCTTCGGTCTCCACACCACATACCTATCTGACATGGAGCCAGCAGCTGGAACAGCAGTGTAATTCAGAATAAAAATCTCTCCAGGACTGACTGAATGTTTTATCTATTCTTCTCCCTGTCAGATATACAGGTGATACTGGCCTCCCACAGAGCCCCAATACAAGTTTCAAGTCTACCATCCTAAACAGTAATAAATCTCTCCTCAAAGCTTGTCTGACCTGTGCTGAGAGGCGGGGTCCATTTTTCTGAGCATGTCCGACAGCATCATGAAGCAGCGTGTGAACTCCCAGCAGTACTTGCTCCAAATCCTGAGGTCCGTGCATCCGTGCTGACAGGCCCTCCAGTGAGCGAACAAACTCCCTCCAGTGGGTGTCAATCTCTGCCATGCTTGCCAAACAGCCCCGCATCACGTTGAGGCAGTAACCCATGCAGGGCTTGGACTGGGTTAAGCCCTGTGAAGAAAATTACTTTGGGATCAGTGATGTTGGAAAAGCCTTTCATTAATTCAGATCGATAAACTCACTTCGGAGACATGCCATACCTGGCAGTGAGGACAGTAGTGCATCTTGAGCAGGGCTCTTCTGCACTCCCGGCTCAGCTGCAAGTGGTCTGTGGTATTGATGACCTCAATGCCAAGGTGCAGTGCCTGAAGAAGAAGCTTCCCGGACACCCCAGAGCGAGCGATCTGATCAGCCAGGAGGCTGGGCGCCCCACCAAACGGTCTCACATCACGGCTGGACGACCTTACACACTCAGCGTAGCCTGGCGATATGTCACTGAGGCCTGGGTTGATGAGGTGATTGTAGACCAGCGGGAAGAGAGCATCGAAGAATCGCTGTACTAAGTCATCAACGTTGAGCTCAGACCCCAGCAGGAAGAGACCGATGTCGGTGAAGAGTTCCCGCACAGGGCCTACAGCCTGATCAGCCATGTTGCGGTACGACTCCTGGAGGACGACATTAGTGTGATTCTCCGCCTGCCTCATCAGGACCTCGAAGGTCTCTGTGAGATGGACAGCAGGAGAGAGAGAGAAAGACAGACAGACAGACAAAAGATTACAGCGACTGAAACTCATTTCAACACATTATCATCTTTATCTTGTTTCAAAGTTATGTAGCCCTTCCTGCCTGATGCCAGAGATGCAAAGAGAAATGAAAACCTAAATATTCTGTTGCTGGTGACACTAACTCAGAAACAGGTTTATTGCCAAGTAGGTTTTCGCATACAAGAAATTTGCCTTGGTGTTTTGGTGCATGACAAAAAACATAGCAAGTGGAAAATACAAAAATGATAAAAAAGCAAGTACTGCAAGTCAAGAAACATGAATAGAAAACAGGAAATAAAATCTGAAAAAATACTATAAAAAATATGTACAATATAACTGTTGGGTTTTTTTAAATGAAAGAGCTGTACAGCTCTGTGCAGGAATGTGCAAAATATTGACCAGGGAATGTGCAATGTGCAAGATAGTAATCCAAAAGATGTGCGGCAATATACAATAAAGTGCCCTTATAGAGCTTCTATTTCCATTAACCCAGAATGAAGAGAAGAGAAGAGGAGTCTTAGGGGGTCCCAGCAGGAGCTGAAGCTCCCTGCGTCTTTCCAGAGAGGGAGTCGAGTACGTGTAGGGAAGCAATTTGTTCTCTAATCAAAAGCTGAGCTGACAAAGAAAAATGGAAAAGAAAGTGGTTACAACACACCAGTGTGGCTGTGACATAATATGAACAGAGCTACAGTATATATGGCGTTTTAATAAACCAACAACTTCATGGGAGTTCTTGGAGTGAGAACAAGAGCAAGTGGATAAAACAGAGAGGAGAGATAGGAGGAGAAACACGACAGAAGAAAGTCAGAGGTTAAGAGAGTGAAATGAGGGAGAAGAAAGGTTAAGAGAGACGGGGGGGGGGCGGTGGAGAATAGGAACTTTTCCAATTACTTCCTCAGAGAATGAGCAATTATACTAATGTCCATCCCATTTGCATTCAACACACATGTACAAGACACCATGCCTGCCATTATACAAGCATGCACAAATAACAGACTCCATGCTTTACAAGGATAAGATGCTCACTTTCAACCTAAAAACATGTATTCACTATCCCCAAAATCCACATGATTTTCTCACTCATGAATTTTTTATCACCATGAAAGTAAATGTCAAGCAAATTCTGCTAAGCTCCACTCCTGAAAATACTTCGGTCTGAAGGATCCTAATGCTCAGGGCCGCTGCATCAGGAGGCAAAAGCAGATCGTGCTGTGGCTCCTTTGTCCGTCACAGCAGTGTACCCAGCGCTGTAAGCAGTACCTAGCTTTGCTTACGAGTGTGTTTCTACGTGTGTGTTATAGGAGCGGGTTGTTTGGGAGTGTGGGGATAATGCAGCATTATGGCATCCAACAGTCACACAAGGGGACAAAAAATGCCTAGGTGTGCCAAAGACACGTTTGAGGACAGATAAAAGCTAGTTCCCACTGAGCACCAGTTGATTGTGTTCAAAAACGTTAAGAGCAGTTTTTTGGCGGTCCCTGTGGACAAAGGCGGTAGTGGTTCACCTAATGTTAGGTTACATGTTCCCTCTGTTTCACTCCCCGCTATAAGGAGACTACTTCCATGGGAGGAGAGCGGGCGGCAGCTCCTCAGACGGACCTTCAGTTAGCAGCTTAAGTAACTTGAATTCAGCCAGAGCAAACCCCAGCGCCGTTTCGTCTGATATCGCGGAAAACCCCGACCCGGAGGCAGGCATTAAGAATAACTATTAGAAACTAATAGAAATGGCCAATCTTCTCGCTGTTGGTCTTGTTTGCTTATGTAGGTCATATAGAGGCATCGGTGTTAAATTGAGACTGATTCATAACCAGTTATAAACTTCATAGAGTAGTTTTAACTAAGCCAGAAGCAGTGATTTACTGGAGTCTCCGCTGGTTGCCTGGCAACCACACAGTGAGGACAAGACTCCGGGAAGTCACTGCGCCCAGCCAAGAAATAGT
The DNA here is from genome assembly GCA_003416845.1 of Oplegnathus fasciatus. Lineage (NCBI taxonomy): Eukaryota > Metazoa > Chordata > Actinopteri > Centrarchiformes > Oplegnathidae > Oplegnathus > Oplegnathus fasciatus. The sequence goes on from NTHP01000027.1 coordinate 946,096, forward strand.
CCGGCACATAACCCCCTGCAAAACCTCGATTCGTTTTTATTTTTTATGGAATAAACACACAAAACATAACGCAGCCAGAAGCATGAAAATGTCAAGTGTGATACCACAACATTTTAAAATAACCTATATCATGTTTCACTACCTTATTGGTTTTTAAATATGTTTGATTATATTTTTGACAACAGAACAATAACATAATAATATCACGTATTACAGTATGATTTCCCTGAAACATGATGTGAGGATATGATCAGCGAGCTCTGCATGTTCTGCCAGACATGAAGGAATAACCTCAGCACAACAGAAAATGTTTCACCAGTGCAACAAGCTCGCCTTTATCCCTTTGTCTCTCTTTTTTTCAGTTTTTGTCTCAGCTAATACCTGAGCCATGGCCATTCTCACATCATGTGCTTGTCATGAGTTTTGAGGCAATAGTCAGGGTGAAGGCCTGGAGCTGCCTAAGGGGGCTGAGAGTCTGAGTGGGGGTGGGGGGTGACCAGTGTGATGAGGGCTTAGACGGTCCAGTGCTGTACAATATGCACCGATGTGGAAAGATTGACCGAACGCCCCCTGGAGAGGGCGACTGCGAGGGGGAACAGAGAGGGGGTCTGGCATGCCTACAGGCGCACCGTCTCAAGCAGGCAGCATTAAACACAAAAGGTACCAGGAACTGAATCTGATCGCGGGTCTTCTGTGATCTTGCACGGACGTGAGAGGTCTAACAAGATCTCAAAGATTTGTGTTTATGTGTGGATGAGAAAAGAAGCTGCACCTCCTACACAGCAAGCGTTCGGGTCAGAGAGTGGCATGAAAAAACAGGGAGAGAATGTGTAAAGAATGGCAAAGACAAGAGTGGCAGCTGTGAAAGTGCAGTGTGGATAATGTGTCTGTGTGAATGAAATGGACAGATCGGAGACAGGCACGCAGACGATCAGAGAAATATGTGCTCATGGAGTACAGTTAGAGATTATTACAGCCCTCGGGTGTATGAACCAGAGCAGGCAGAGGTACGAACGGTCCCACAGGGATTACAGCGCGTGCTTCGGGGGGGTTTACCACATTAGATTGTGGAGTTAATGAATCCCACCTGTCAAACCACATAAGAAATATCTGTGCAGTAAACAAATTTGTCTGCGTTTTATCTCTCTCACCGGCTTCTTCTTGTGCTTCCGAGGACGTAAATCTTGTCATCAAGTCACTTACTGACTTTCCCGTCAAAGGTCCATAAAGGCAAACTTAAAAAGGCATGGATAATAAGCTGATCAGTAATTCTGCTGTCTAAACAAGTCTGCTGTATTAGAAGAACACCCACGCAGAAGTTAGCAAGCCATCCAGGCAATTAAGGAGAGAGTCACCAAGGAGAGAGTGTGAAGCAGCGTCTCTCACTTGGAGGCCTAGACCGGCAGCCAGGCTTCTGGGCAAGCCTGAGGACAGAAATAACACAAGGAGAGGGGAAAAAAGTAATGTAGCAGAGTTCAAAGGAGGAGGATTTATCTTTTACCTTTTTGAGACTGAAATATTCAAGCCTGCAGTATCTGACACTTCGAATTTTGAAACAGGCCAAATATGTTTCTTTAAAGCTGCTGCAATAAATACTTTTATCTTAACAATGGATCACGTGACTCAATGTAATGTGAAAGAGGTCGCTCTTAGTGACAAACCCAAAGTGAATTATCACCTGGCTCTACAGTTTCCCAGTTTCAGCTCATTGTTTTGGTTTTACAGCCTGCAACTTTAATGCTTTGGTTCACGCTCACCGCTCTCATCAACCTTGTTCTCAGGAGCGGCAGGTGGCAGTTTTCAGTTAATTGTGACATGCTGGTGAACACAGTGGAGCATTTAGCAGCTATAGAGACAGGTTTTTCCCTCAAACACGACTCCAAACGAATGCTAATGTTACTCTGTGTCTGCTGGATGTGTAAATAAGAAGCTAACAAGTTTGCTATATTAAATTTATAAGGCGATAATGTGTAAATGTTGTGTTTACAGGTTGTTTCTGCTGCCCCCAAAGTTGCTAAAAAAAATCAATTAATACAGGTCCACCTTTATTTACACTACATGTTCTAATTCTTTATATTCATACAGAAGACTTTTGGGAGGACCTCTGGGTGTGTTTCTGTCTGTTAAAAACAGACCTAATGAGAATGCCACAACGCGCCTGTGTGTGCTCTGAGTGTCAATGACCCAGCTGATAAGAGGAGAGCAGACATGTTTGCATTTCTGGCAGCAGGAGGAACACCAAGAAGAGGCTGAGCCCGCATGATAGAAAACACTCTCATACTGTGAAGTGACTTCTTACACTGTTAAAGAGGGTCTGGTCTGCTTCAGTTAACTAGCAGCTGGACACATGGTGGGTATCACGCTTAATGTAGAATGACGAGTTGAAGGGGTAGTGTGTGTGTGTGTGTATCCTATCTTATTTATCTATTTATATTTTCGCAGGAAAAACAGCAGAGCAATGACAAACATAAGCAGCTGTGGGCCTGACTCACTGTTTTCCAGCAGATGTCCTGCTGTCCCACACAATGAGGACAAAAAGCAATACAAAAGCATAAAGACAAGACAAAGAGAGAATAATAAAAGTAACAGGTTAGACAAAACATTCTTCATATATGAGGGCTAAAAAAAACAAATCTATTATCAGAAGTGAATACATCATAAAAAGTAAATAAATGTAATGTTTGCAGAGAGAGGTAACACATAATGTCAAGGGATGAGATAAGAGGTTGGTTGTTGAAATATTCTGTTAATGGTTACAATGTTGCTTCAGATGATTAAAATACCTGTATAAATGTTTAATTTGTAAAAAAGGAAGTAGGAGTATGTCTAATCCAAATGTTCGTATATGAACAGAAAAAAGGGTCTTAAAACAATCAGCATGCATGTAGGTTTCAGTTTCACACTTTGAAAATGTATCCCAACATATTTCATTTCGATCTTGTGAACATTTAACTGGTTTCAATGGTGTCCATTTCTGATGAATGTTGAAGAAATTAAGGAAAAGAATGTGTAACTTTCAATCCATCATTTAGAGTCACTATAAGAAGCCATTACAACATGCCACCCATCAACCTGCATGGGTTTCTCCCTCGCTAGCTGGCATAGCAAACAAATTCTGATATATGGCTATCATCCCGATATATTGGCTATTATATACCGATCACAAAGCCCCTTCAGTTAAATTCCTCAGTAGCTGAGCTTTTCTCCACGTCTAAAAGGCTTTTAAATCTGATCCCATTTTCTTCCTTTCTCCCATAATTGCTGCACTTCTCATTTTCTTTAATGTAGGATGATCTGGTTAACTGTGACAGGGGTAGCTAACCGAGTGATGACTCACACTTAAGGTCAGGGCTTCTGGCAGTTGGCACTAAACTAGAGAGAAAGGATTTTTATTTCACATCATTATGCCATCTCTTCTCTCTCTTTCTCTGTCTGTGCCCCTCTGCATCTGACTGGTTTGCGAGGTAACAGTGATGTTTTGACATAAAGTGAGCAGATCAGACATCAGATGGAAGAATAAGAAAATTACTAATCACCATGGAAACTAAAATGTACAGTAAAAGTAGCACAAACACATGTATAGTTCAAGCCAGTTGAGGATGTGAGTTGATAAGAAAATGCTGAGTGTTGCTTTCACCACCAGAGGGAGACATTTTTCACTTTAATATTTAGGAAATTGGATCAATGTGATGTTGAGCAGGAGAAAACAGAACAGCCGGTTAAAACTGACTCAACATGTGTTGCACGCTCCCTCCAACTCCAAAAAACAACTACAAACAACTGATCTGGAGTTATATTTTGCACTTTGGTAAATCCTTCAGTCAAAGAATATTTCAAAAATATTGTATAAAACATAAAAAAACAACCCCGAAGTGGCAGGTTTGCACACATTCCCATATACTCACATCACCTGTTTTTACCCTCAAATATTACAGAGGATGTTACTCATTTATTGAACTGATTAACTGAAGAATGTGGATCCAACAGTCTCTTCCTCCTCTGTCACTGAGCTGTTCTGTAGAGCACACAATGCATTCAAACAAATAAACTGTTATTTGATATCAAGGTCAAGAAAGGGTTTCGTGGCGCAGACACACCTTTCTGTGCTGGCAGTGAGAATAATTTGCCTTCTGTTATTTGTTTTCGTGAGCATCAAATATGGCGAGCAAGTAAGTCTTTAATAAATCATTAAAACACTGAAACGTGGCCACCAAATGTGGTTTATAAATCACACACTCTTTGCTGAGCTACTTACAACTACAGTTTCAACAAAGGGATTACTGATATAGTGGCTCAACAGGCATTTGTGGAGGCAATGTTAATAAGCTGCATCACCCAGACTCTGCCTATTTCTGTGTGTGTGTGTGTGTGTGTGTGTGTGTGTGTGTGTGTGTGTGTGTGTATATTTGTATTCATAGACATGTCATTGAGGAAAAGGATCAGTCAGCTGGATGAGAAATAAGATGAGCCTTTGTAGTCGAAGACCTTTTAAAAACAGACAAACACCAAAATCTCTCTCTCTCAGAAGCATGTTTGATACAGTAAACATACTGCATTGCACTGCATCTCTAAATGTGCACTGTAATGTGTGAGCAGATCACATCAATATCAGCCACTTCGTTTGAAGTGTCTTTCCGTGTGTCCACCAAATGCCACCAGACGACCTCAAGTTCAGCTGTTGAGCAACGCAAAGATGGCTTTTATTAATGTGATTCATCCTCTCTGAATGGTGGTGACCACAACAGACGAGCCCAGTGACATCTGATAGGCTGCAGAAAAGGCCATTCTACATCTAGAGAGGATGAGTCAGTGGCTCTGTGGGTTCAGCTCATCCCAGAGCAAAAGACACACAATGAAAGTCAATGACTTAAAGGGTGGCACAGTCAGTACAGTCAACAGAAAACTATGTCTTCATTGTGGCTTATTAGAGGATGAAAAAAGCACCCGCACCCTTTGTTGTTCCTGGATGGAGTTTGATGACAGTGTTTTCTGCACAAATGTTTGTGGTGACTAAAAACAGGAGAAAAGGTTGACACTGATAGTTGTGAAAAAGAAAAAGCAACTGACTATCCCGTACAGTACAGAGCGACTTGCGAGGTAACGCTTTATTTTACTGGTACAATAATAATTAATTTCCTGAGAAGTTTCCCCAGAAAGAATTTTGTAATGTGATACTAATTATAAAAGGAAAGTATTAATTTCATTTAAAAAGGAAGAGCTCTCTTTTAACCAGAGTAAATGTTCATTTATTATTCACTTATTATTGGAATTTTTTGTCTTCATGTAAGCTGAATTATGTGCTTGTCTCATTTTCTTCATGTTCAGCAGATCTGCTGTGCACTAACCAAAAGACTCTCTAGGTTATGCTCGCAATAAACTGGAAGTAAAACTATTGGAAGTGTACAAATTGAACACAGTATCAATTTTCCCTAAAATTTGTACCAAATTAAATTGTTATTTCTGGGAAAATCCTTGGAAATTATTAGGAAATAAATAAGAAATTACATACCCGTAAAATAAAGTGTTACCACATGTGGTTCTACCTGATTATGTCCATCATCTTCCTTTGACGGCCATTTTATTTGACCTAACATCAAGAATTTACTCTCACTTTGCTTCTATATAAAATCAACATTCGTGAAAATGTGTGCTTTAGATTTACCTGATAATAAATTGGGTCTATTTTAACGCATGACCTGCCTTCCTCTCAGGCTGTAAACTGGAAGCTGGTCTGGTCTGACCGAGTTATGCCAACAAACTAACAGACTCCTAAGCTGCTGGATATAGAATGTAAAAATAAACCTGCCTGTAATCTCTGCAAGAAGCAGCAGTACACGTTTTTAACATTAAAGCACTTATTCACCAAAATCCACTGAATGCAGGACTGTCAGGGTTTTGATAAGAGTTTTAAATAATCTTATTTTGGCTTTTCTGGCATGACAAATTCTCACACAAGCATGTTAGTTTGTGAGCTCCGTTATCACACAACACAGAGCTTTCAGGGGTTTGAGCTGAGGAAGCATCTGACAACCATACCTGGCTACATCTAGCAGAGGACAAGCAAGCTGGCTGCTCAGGAAGCAAACGAACGTATGAAAAGACAGAAGAGTGACGAGGAAACAGATAAGGCAAATGAATCAGGCTTTGCATCAAGACAGCATCATCGTACACACAAACAAACACGCACACAGCTTGGCAGACTGTCCCGATTTAGCAGGAGATTGAGGTGAAGCACAAAGTGTTATTCAGTGTGCGTGAGTGAGCTCAGTGTACCTGCCTGCTCTGATCTACAAACAAACCACAGAGTAAAACTGGGCCTTTTATGTGTGTGTGTGTTTGTGTGAGTTAGGGCATGTGCAAGCATGTTTGCATGAGGAGGGGGAGAAATACATAAAGAGGGAAACGTCATATCAAACTGTCCCATCTCAAAATGTTTCTCTACACAAGTCTCGACCTTCTGGATTGTCGATCTGCCTCCTTCTCAACTTGGCAACAGCAGCGCTGCAAACACCAACAGACTGACCACTCTGACCTGCAGATGGCAGAGAAAAAGTTCCTGAGAAAAGTTAGAAAGCCCCGGGATGTTTTCTTTTTCCTTCCGTCTTCAGTTTCCATAAAGGGGGCATTGTTTTAAAACTGAAAACAGTCGCCTGCTCAGAGGTGTTACAGAAGTGTGTTCTGGCTCAGGGTTTCTCAGAGAAGGACAGAGGGGGTGAAATGTGATTTATTTAGTCGAAACTATGCATGAGAGGAGAGGAGGGGAGAGGAGAGGAGAGGAAATGAGAGAAAAGGAAAGGAGAGGACAGTTTAGGAAAGGAAAGGAGAGGAGAGGAGATGAGAGGACAGGAGTAGAAAGGGGAGGACAGGATGGGAAAGGAAAGGAAAGGAGAGGAGAGGACAGGAATAGAAAGGAGAGGACAGGAGGGGGAATGAAATGAGGACAGGAGTGGAAAAGAAAGAATGAAAAGAAGAAAAAAGGAAAGAAAGGAGGAGAGGAGAGGAAAGGAAAGAAAGGGAATGGTATGGAATGGAAAGGAGAGGGGAGGAAATGAGACGAAAGAAAAGGAAAGGAAACAAGCACAGAGGAGAAGAAAGGAAAGAACGAATGAAGGGGGGAGTGGGGGAAGTGGGGGGAGGAAATGAGGAGAAAAGAAAAGATAAGAGGAATGGTTAGGAAAGGAATGGAAAGGAGAGGAGAGGAAAGAAAATGAGAAGAGTGGAAACGGAAGGAAAGGAGAGGAGAGGAGCAGAGAGGAAAGGAAATGACAGAAAAGGGAAGGAGAGGATAGGTTAGGAAAGGAAAGGAAAATAAAAGAGAGGAGAAGAAAGAAAGAAAAGAAAAAAGGAAAGGAGGAGAGGAGATGAGATGAGAGAAAAGGAAAGAAAAGGAGAGGAGAGGGGAGGAAAGGAGACAAAAGGAAAGGAAATGAGCTCAGAGAAAAAGAAAGAAAAGAAGGAGTGAAGGGAAGGAAATGAGGGGAGAGGAAAGGATAAGAGGAGAGTTAAGGAAAGGAAAGGAAATGAGAGGACAGGAGAGGAGAGGCACATTAAAGACCGTAAGTCATTTTAATCTATTTTGCCTGGAGTCAGGCTCAGCTTACCATCAGCCCTTATCTCTGTGTACTTCCTCCTCCACATTAATAAACACGCTCCTCCCTACACACATTAACAGCTGACAAACACATATTTAGCCAGAGCAAGTTCAGAAATCTGACAACACCCACCTGAATACAATAAAAGCTACTTCCTTCCATCTGTCCGTCCATACATGTATCTTTTTCCTCTCCATCTCTCTCTCTCTCTCTCTCTGCTGCTCTCTCTTTCCTCCAGAAGGCTTAAAAGTCAATATTTGAGGATCTGTTGCAGCTCTTGAACACTTCAAAGAGCACAGAGCTCTGCTGTGAACATAGCCTTTAATATGCCGTTCAGGAAAAGAAGCAGAGAGGGTCAATAAAGTGGGGCACAAGTGCTTCTTGTAGTGTGTGTGTGTGTGTGTGTGTGTGTGTGTGTGTGCATATGTGTCTCGTATGTAGAAACACAGGTCAGGTTTAGCACACGATTTTCAGAGAACACAAACGCACACATAGAAACCCAGACAGAAAGAGAGCGAGCTGCCGCAGTTTTAAGTGCCAGAGTGAAAATAATAATATCATAATAAAGCTTTCATTAGCTTTCAAAGGTGGCTCTGTGTGAGGCTGCAGAGGGTTTCCTGCATGGGGCTGGCCTTAGCGAGCTGTTAGACGCCAGTGAAGGAGCCAACAGGGCCCTCATAAGCATGAGTAGAGGGCCTAATGCACACGGCAAGCCAGTGATTACTCTATTGAGCTGGATAATTACATTAGATTTATAAAAAGGTGATATGGAACATTAGGTTCAAGGGTCTGAAAGCGGTAAGCTGTGTAATTTCACCCCCATTGTCTGGCCTACAAAAGAGGAGCCATTCTGTTATTGATGAACTTCTAATTACAATAGCCACTAACTAAGCATATGACTTGTACAAAAGCATACTGGCGCGCTGGCATTCCTGCCAAACTAACTTGTCAAAAGGAGACAGAGAAGTCAGAAACAGATTTTAACAACAGTGAATCTATATCAAGGCATCCATTAAAGCTTCTCTGTCACCCTGCACAGGCAGAGCTGATGAGCTATTAGCTATATCTGCCTTGCTTTAGTAGATTTTCTAAAATATTTTAAATATTATGAGGTTTTCCAGTTTAAACAAGGTTGCAGATTTTAAGCTCTAATTATGTCAAACTAAGCTTCATTTGCCAATTAATTTTGCAACAGCAGGTGGAAGCATTTCTATTTCATCTTCCTGTTACCGTTAACGATATTAATAATAAACTTTATTGAGATAGCGCCTTTCAAACACCAAATGCAGCTGCACCCTTGTACCATGTGACAGAGAGAAAACTAGAGATGTTCCGATACCATTTTTTCCTTCCCGATACTGATTCCGATACCTGAACTTGCG
>NTHP01000027.1:964613-989441 GCA_003416845.1 Oplegnathus fasciatus
TTCCTGGGTTTCACAAAGTGTTATTCTCATTTCTTCTTTATGGTCAAATTTGTCACAAATAAAAAAATGTCTTAATGCCACTGGATGTGTCTGGGGGGGGGGTCTCAACACATTTGGAGGTCAAAGTTGAAGTTTAGTTTAACTTGCTGACTGTCTGTTTCATGACTTCTTCAAATTAAAAATATTCTTTTATAGGATTCAAACCCAGGATGTTGTGGTGGTTTCATGGTATGGGCGTTAGCCAAGTGAATGCTGACTTTCCTGGACTTAACACAACCAGAATTTATGGACTGAAATAGAAACTGGGCCACAAAAAAAACTTTAAAACATCATCTGTCTAATCAGCAGCAATCAAAACAACTTCACCCCCCTCCTACTGAGACCTCCTTGTTTGGCACAGAGTGAGTCTTTTTAATTTGACGGCTGATTGTGGTCTCCTCTTAGTCAAGCTGTGGGGCCGCTGCCATTCAGCTATGTTCCTTTTTCAATTCAGAGAGTAAAAGATGGATAGGGGATGCTTTAAAAGCTGGTAAACAGACACACAATTAGCATTTATGAGTGCAAATAGCAAGTCGTGAACACAACGGGCTAGTTTTCCACTTCAACGAAACCAGCGCTCAGTCCTGCCTGTTTGATCTTACATTCATCAGCACCACTTGTGTTCCTGAAAAAACAGTAGCTCACGCTTGGAAGCAGTGCAAATAAAAAAAAAAGCAAAGGCTGACTAACTGCGTCTGCTGGGCTCCTGTGTGTCATGTAGACTAGAACTGTTTTTTCTTCCCAGGCTAGAAACCAAAATGAGACATTGACTGGAAGGAAGACCGCAAGCCACAGAGTGTTAATGGCCACAACAGCTTCATGCCACAGACATTCAAGTAACAGTAGCAGCCGGTCTCAACTTGCTCATCAAGTGGCCATGTAATATTGGTGGAGGCTTTGAAGTGCATTATGGGATATTTAAAAAAAAACAACCACATTTTACTATCTCTTTGTTCTTATGAAAATTCTGACTAACTTTCAGCCTTTGGGTTTGCCATGAAATGTGTCTGCATATACAGCACAGGGAGATGGTTAGCTTAGTTTAGCATAAAGACTGGAAGCAGTGGGACAGAGCTAGCCTGGCTCTGTCCAAAGATGAAAAAACACAGCTACCAACGCCTGTAAAGCTCACTAACTAACCCATTGTGTTTTATGTGTTTAATTCGTAAACAGAAATGTAAAAATGACAGAAAGAGAAAAACTTGCAGCACGTAACTCCCTGTAAAACCACAACTTTTCTATTTCTGTAAGGACTAAACAAACGAGATATAATGTGTTAATTATTGAAGAAGATTCGAGCCAGGCTAGCTGTTCCGCCGTGCGTTTAGTCTTTATGCTAAGCTAGGCTAATCACCTTCAAGCTTTAGCTCTATACTTAACATCATCCTCTCATTTCCCAAATGTCAGACTATTCTTTCAAAGCAGTAGTTGACATTTTGGGAAATATGCTTATTGGTCTGAACTTTAGAGGTGTTGGTAGGTGGATTTTCTTACCTTTGGACAGAGCCAGGCTAGCTGTTTCCCCCCGTTTCCAGTCTTTATGCTAAGCTAAGCTAACTGGCTGCTCGCTCTAGCCTTACACTTAACAGACAGATTTGAGAGTGGTTTCGTTCTTCATCTAACTCTCTGCTAGAAAGTGGATAAGAGTATTTCTCAAAATAAAGAACTATTTTTTTCAGGGGTCACGAGCCAACATGTTCAAAACTACCAGTTTATATTCTTATAGGTTCAGTCGAACCTTGACTGACTGCCACACCAACAGGGACCAAGTTATAACAAAATCCTTCCCTTATTACATCACAAAAGAAAGGACTGATTTTAATATTTACAGAAGCTGGAGTATCCTTCAGTTTTGCAGTCAGCATAAAGCAATACACTGATTTCCAATGAATTCCTCGAATCAAAGCTCCTTTCCTTTGATCTGGTGAGCTCCGTTTTGCTATGATTTGGCCACCCCTCCTCAGACACTCTCTCAGGCATCTCAACAGCTGATTCATAGCGGGTTCTGTTTCTGAGTTTTATTTGACTCCTGCCCCATGGGGCGCTGGGATTGCACAGGTTGGTTGCCATGGATGTAAGACAAACCTGCGTGGGGTGAAAAAAGATCTCCCCTGAAGCCCCGCTCAGCAGGCTGCATATTTGTGCATTGTGTGGGCGACGTGCAGGAACCTCACGACCGGTGAATGAAAACATGCAATCCTGAGAGACTTACTGACAGACCAAGAACAAGAGGGGAGAAAAAAAGTGATGGAAAACTCAAAGGCCGTCTGCTTGACAGTATGCCATCAACTCAGTCTTTATTCTTTCTATTTTTTTCCACCCCAGTTGCCCAGTTATCTTTTTGGCTGTGAAATGACTTGAAAGGCAGCGGTCCGGTTCATTTAAGGACGAGATACTGAAATTCTGTGGCACATTTCTCTGAAGAAAAGAGAAAAAATGTAATGAACCATTACTGCGGGATGAGCTGCGCTTTGAAGCTCTACTCATAATTAACAGCTCAAGCATTTGTTTTCCCTTATTTTGCGTTCCTCAAGTATTGAGCGCTTTTTCTACATAAAAGATGCCCTTGAAGATTTGTGGAGAACTTTGGCCCATTACAAGCACAAAAACATGTGCATCAAGTCTCCCAGGAAAAAAACATTTTAAATAGCATTTTATTGGTTGGTGTTATTTCTCTGTGTCTTCTGAGACTGTTATCCATCTACAATCCTCTAATTTCTTCATCCCCCCTCTCCTCTCCCTTCAGCTGCATCATATAAAGATGCCTAATTGACGGCTTTGCACAAAACAAATGACCACATTAGCCTGCCCCCTTTTAACTTGTCCTTCTTCCTGTCTGTGGTTGTAATGCATTATACACTCTGCTTGTTCTCTGTTGTCTCTCAAATTACAGTGCAGGCTGCCAATCATTTGGAGACTAAAACTAAGGGGCTTGTTTTTCTGCATAACCCCAACCCACCCACCTCCTGTCTATTTTCCTCTTGTACTCTGCAAAAGTGTTTATGGCAGAGCAGAGCAGTAATACTGCAAGTGCTGAGGGGCAGCCAGTCAACGTAAAATTGTATGCAAATTTCAACATGATCTGTAAAGTTGTTGGCCCTTTTCCACCTCCATTAGAATCTGAAAACACCCCAAACAAAACTCACAGTCACACAAGATGAACAACAAACAATTCACTCATATTAATTCAGCATCACTGAGCACTGCCTAGATAAGAAAGACGGATTAAATGCTTGACTTGTGTTTCTTTTATGTCCGCACATGAACAGCAAAACAGCTCTTTTTCCCCCCACTCTGTAAAGATCTAAGAACCTGCCAGACATTTCTGTCCCTCCGTGCTTCCCATACATATGGTGCCACAGTGTGTTTTCTCCATGTGACAAAGGCTCTTAAAACCTCTACGGCCAAATAGAACAATGCCACGTGGGTGGCTCTCTCTCTCTGGTTGAGAGTGTGCGTGTGTGTGTAAACAGATAGTCTGCATCAACATTTGCACAAGCATCAGCTTTCATCAGCTCAGATTTACTTCAATAGCAAAACAAACAATATTAAGCAGGTGGAGAGGAATACTTTAGTTTGTAATACACATTTTTTTCATGTGTAATTTCATTGAAGTTGTGATAAATATAAACCACTTTTACCAACTATGTCATGATATATATGTGATCTAATGAATAATTTTCAAGGGAAAATATATGTTTGGATTACAGCTGAAAGGATTAGTCAATTAAAAGGAGTCCTGTGGAGTTTTTGACCACTAATAGCACTGTGGAGCAATGTTTTTACATGTGGGTCCCGGTTTCCCTGGTTCCACAAATGTGAATATTTGCTGTTTTCAGGGGGGAGTTTTGGACTATTGGTACCAAACAAGCAATCTGAATGTGTCAACTTGGGCTTTGGGAAATTGTGAGCAGCATTTTTCCCTATTTTCTGACATTTTAGAGGCCAAATTTCAATAAATCAAGAAAATGATCATCAGATTAATCAATAATTAAAATAATAGTTAGCTGTAGTCCTAGTTTGGACTGCAATGAAATAAATCACAAAAGCACCCTGGGAACACGACATAATGACTTAATAAATGTAATATTCAGAGCAGTTATACAGCTGCCGTGACTCCAATATGAGACTTAAATTGCTGAGCGTCTGTTGCCACTTGTATTATGCAGCTTGGATGTTGGAAGCAGCCGCCAATGTTTGTTGACTGATGAGAGCCGATGTTGACAGGGAACTCTGTTTGGTTTGGCAGGAGCGCACACAGGCTGCCATTCCACAGATGAAACCATGTGAGCGCTGCTCATTTTGTAAGTATTTTGAAACAGCTACCAGCTCCCGCAGCCTTTTTTTGATTTGCCCTGTGTGAACAAACCTGCCAGCTCCGACACTGAGAACTTCAAGGGGCAGAAAGAAAAATACACCTAAAGAAATTTTAGAAAGCTAAATTCATACTAAAGGATAAGGTTGGTGATAGTCTAGATTTTTTTTTCCTACTGTCAAAAAAAATCATTAAAAGACAAAAATCAACAATGAATTGATCCTGCTAGCAAGTATTGTCTGTGTAGCTAAAGTGTAATACAGCTTACTCTTCTGTGCCATAGTCCCAACTATAAAAAACTACTAAAAACACAGTGTGTCGCACTGGGCGACATATTCCTTCATTTGAGTCAATCCCACATACATACTGCTGCTGTAAATACTCACTAGAGAACTAAATGAGTATTAATCCGCTGCTGGAAATAGTCCCAAACAAATATACTCCTTACTCCTGTTTAAAAACTAAAAAAATAGATGTTTTGGGAAGTTACTTTAAAAAATAAAAATACATTTTTATATTTGTGACCCTTGTTAAAAGATTTATATCTTCAGTTTGGGACCGAGTAGCACATACAGGGTAGGGAAAGAATGAGCTAATGTTTTGTTCGTTTTGTTCTTTTCATGGGACTTGACAATAAGAAAAACATAAAATAACGCCAGCCTTATCCTTTAAAAAGAAAACTGCACTCCAGCAACTTTCATAAGACTGTTTGCAACATTGTTCTAAGTTAACAGTATTTTAGAGGCGGCATGCTTCATAAACATTATCATAAATGCTGAGTATTTTAGTTCAACTTCAGAGCCTGAGCAGACACATCAAACATTTGACAACAAGAAAACGGGCATTGCCCCTGCAAACCGCAACTAAAACACTGTGATCATGCGAGACTCTCCTATAAATCACTTGAGTTTCGGAGGAGGATAACAGCCCGTCTTTAAACTGAGAGACATCGTTAAAGTGAATTGGCCTAATGATATGTCTGCGCATTCAAGTCATAAGCTCTGTATTTGTTGCCCACCCATTTCAGCCACCGTATGACAGCGATCAGCTAGAGTGGGCGAAACATCCCACACTGGGCAGGGAGAGCACACAGACAGAGGCGAGTTGTTGCCTGTAAGTCAACTGTCAGTCATTTCTGAGTGAAAGGACGGAGAGGAATGGAAAATAATGAGAGAAAGAGGCTGAAAACAAATGTGGGGATGGACAGCAGCCTGTTTATGATGTGTCTATGATGGGATAGCTGCGTTCCAGTACTCTTAACACGAGGATTTGGTTTTCTCATCAGGATACAGTACAGCAGGACACCTTGCTCAGGAAGAGAAGCTATTAGTAAAAGCCCCGGCATATATCCCTGACAGACATTCACCCTTACAGGCCGCCTCCTACAGGAACAGCCAACCTATCTAATCTCAAGATCACAGTGTAGCTGTAGATCTGGAAGGAGGACAGACCCTGCTCTGTTTGCTCTGAAGTAGAGCCTCACTGCACGCACACACACGCACTGACTCATCCACTGTTTTTACAGCACCCACACAAACCCTGACTCCTAAATGTGCACTCCAACTCGGAAAACACACAAAACATCTACACACATGCAATTATCCACGTAAACATTTGTGCTCTCATCCCAGCACGCGTTCATGAAGTTTTACTCTTACAACAGTGATGCCTAAACACACTAACGCAGTTCAATCTTACCTTGAAAAGCAGCCACATTACGTGAGATGAGAAACTTGAGGCTGGAGCTGGACGTCTGCAGAAGGTTCTGGATGTCTCTTCGGGCCGCCACCTGGTACTTCTCCTCCATCTTCTTGGTGCAGCATGTGAGGTTCTTGGACATGCACACCTGGAGGTCTGAACCTAAGAGTTGTTGAGATTAAATGTTACGGTCTCAAAACATATATGGACAGGGGCTGGGATTAAAATGGGACAATACTAAGAAGCAGAGTGGCTCGCCTTACATTGAGAAAGACTTGGATTTGACAGCCCCAGTTTGTGCCTCTCATGCATTACCATTACATTCCAGTCACAGAGATAAGAATTTGTTTCTCCCAGCGATGTTTGAATAACCCAGATGGTCTTTAAATAACACTTACCTCTGTTCTGAATTTTCCAGAATCCTCAAACACTCTTCTTCTAACCATCTGGATGAAAAAATAATCCAACACGTTTCTCAAATTGCGAATGTATTTCCTAATCCAGTTAGCCGGAGATAACATACGTTTTTGCTCTTTTTGCTCAACACAAGAGACATATTAACACATGACAATGTTAGAAAATACATATAAATATAAAGTAACATCAATATGGTCAAATATAACTGATACATTTTTGGTTCACCTTGCACAAATTAAGCAAAGACATATATCATTTACGGCTAACATCTTTGTTTGGATCAGGAAACAGGTTGGATTAGGAAACTTGGGAAATGGGTTAAAAAAAATATTTTTATTGTGCAGCAAACTGAATATTTTCATCAAGATAAAAAGTCTTTTGGTTTTTGGAAATACCTTCAGGACAGGTTGTTAAACTGGGTTTTTGGAACATCGCTGGGTATTTACTTTTCAGAGAAAGTAATGCTTACTTCTGTAACTGCAGCGTAATGCTAATACATGAGAGGCATAAACTGGGCCTAAGGATTTGCATGCTCTCTTTAGGATGCTCCACTTTCCTTGACACATTCCGAAGACATGCAAGACAGGTGGATTTGACACCCTAAACTACCCGAAGGCATGAATAAGTGAACTTAACGTCCAACTATCCTCTCTATTATCTGTATGGTAAATTGGCAACTGTCCAAACTGACAAGCAGCTTTCCTTCCTTTAGCAGTATTCATCGGCCATGCCAGCAGGTCTGTGAGGCCGTACAGCAGAGCCCTGAGCTAAACGCTAACAATAGCACGCTAACATGCTCACAATGGCAATGCTAATATGCTGCAGGTAGAATGATTACCATGTTCGCCATCTTAGTTTAGCGTGTTAGCAGGCCAACATTTGCCAATTAGCACTGAACAATAATGGACAAAAATAAAAAATTGGCCTGCCGTAAGTGCTTGATGAAATGACAGGTGATCACCATTACAATTAATCCTCAGGTGGGCATATATGTGTGCGCCAATCCATCCAATGGAGACATTTCACTCAATACCGCAAAGGTCAACCTGTTGGTGGCGCTAGGAGAAAAGTCAAGGGATCATCACAGTCAGTCTGGGGACCATGAATGTCTAAAATGTCATGATGATCCATGTTGATATATTTCAGTCTGGACCTAAGTGGTGGACTGACTGACCCACCAGCAAACCGAGATTGCCATCCTCGAGATACACAACTTAAAACAAACTAAGACCAAGGTGCACAAAAAGCACATGAAGGCAAATTTGAAAGTATAATAGGCCTAATAGGCCTACTCTAAAAATGGAAATTGACGATGTCTATGTGAAATATCAGCAGTTGATTCTGGTCGTATAAATTATTTTGAAACCATAATGGTAGAACACATGCCTAAGATATAAGGCATGCTTTAGTGGAGCAAGAAAACCAAAACACCTGATTCCTGAGAGAAGATCTGAGTAAAAGCGTTATCGCCTTAACAAGTGATGTCTCAGGTTTTCCACCGCGAACAAATGTAAGCAACCTGCACACATACGGGACAATCAAAACATCTTAAAAGCGACCCAAAAACTCTGCAAGAGCGTCTCTGACATGCCTAGGCAGAGCGTGCCGAGCTGCTGCCAGAGACGCTATCAGCTCCCTGTGTGAGGAGGGAGCAGAGCGGGTGATGGCACACGTGGAGGAATTCAAACTCTCACAGATAAGACAACTTGAAAGCGCCCCAGGTCTTGCTTTTTTAAAAATGCTTCCCAGAACTATTTGCACTTCCAACACCACAGACAACAGCTTTGCTTGGCCGAGGTGACAGACTTCTGACCTACACTGAAGGCTGTTCTTATTAGATGGAAATCTCTCTCTCTCTCTCTCTCTCTCTCTCATTCCTGGGATTTCTGGAGGTTATTTTCCACAAGCCCACGCTCAATTATAGATAACTCCTAAAATTGTGCCCTAGGATCGGCTATACCTCTATCTGGTGTATTTCAGCACATTCATCTGAATCCATCAAGGAAACGATTTACATCTTTCCGATGTCAAGATGCATTTGGACCTTCAGCTGTGTGAGGCTGCCAGAAAGGTCAGCGGAGGAGTTATAAACAGTAGCAAGTGTTTTTACAGGGTTAAAAGCCACTGAATCAGGAGCTTATCATCGCACAAACTACAGGAGACACCCACTGCACGCAATTCATCTCAGAGAAAGTAGCCTACTTTTCAGTTTGCAATTCTGCAAAGACACAGCATGGAGATTTAAATCCACACAGGCTCATTTAAGGAGTGGTGATGGCATTATAAGGGTTATTTAGAGGTTTAGGGGGCATTTGAGGGTTTTTCTGTCAATTGAATCTGTTTCCTCGCAGCAGCAGAGGAAAAGGGGCGGTGAAGTTTATTGGGAGCAGTTTGTGGCAGGATGGCAGTCAACACCATTAAGATTTACTTTTCCAAAGAGGGAGCAGCAGCAGCAAGCCGTCCAGTCAATGACAGCCCACACGGCATATCCACACCCATAATTCCCCCCCAAATCTTGTGGACAAGTATCGTGTGGAATTACATCATGGGTGGTGTTCAGAAAGTTAAGTGAAGCCTAGTTTACCTAACTTTACACAAAATAATTCCTGTTTATCCCTGCAAGCCACTTATCTGCTTTAGACTGCTGAAAGGAGCAGAGTTTGGTTTCTTTTTCCTCACGACCAGCGAGTAATCTCAGCAGCTTTGGTTCCTGGTTTCATAGGATTAAAAACAGCACGTTTTATATTAGCACATGCACCGCTGGTGATACATTGCAGTAAACAATAAGTGATACCCTTTATAGGCATTAGGAACATCTGTCTCCAAACCTACTCCTGTTGCTCAACATGAAGTGCTTGAAAGTGGGTTGAACTTCAACCAGAGTATAGAGCAGCAACAATTAGTCTATTAATCAATTAGTTGATAACTATCAAATTAATCGTCAGCTATGTTGATAATCGGTTCATTGTTTTGAGTCTTTTTTTTTTTTAAGAAAAAGTGTCCAAATTCTCTGATTTCGGCTTCTCAAATGTGAGTATTTTCTGGTTTCTTTAATCCTCTATGAGAATAAACTGAATATATTTGGGTTGTGGACAAAACAAGACATTTGAGGATGTCACTTTGGGCTTTGGGAAACAGTGATCAGCATTTTATGGACCAAACAACTAATCGATTAATCGAGAAAATGATCAGCAGTTTAATCGATAATGAAAATAACCATTGGTTGCATCCCTGCCAGAGTGTTTGAAATATTTCAACTATTGTTATGAACCTGACATGCTGCTGAAACTAGAGCTGACACAAATATTAGATATGACTCTAAAAGAAGAACTGACTTCATTTAGTTTTATTCTTGCAGTCATTTAAGACACGCGCAGCATTTCCTTTAAACATCTTGATTTTAAAGTCACACAAAAAGATGCCATTTAAACAGCTCAAAGCTCTCCTGTCTATATCATTATCATAAGTGCACACACGCCTCTAAAATGTGTTTAAAAAGGTGTGTTTTGTAACTACAAAGAGTTCTTCAAGAAGCCAGAAAATGACAGGTTAAAAGCTACAGTACAGTTAATGGGCTCTACAGGAAGGTAATAACTTCTCAAGCATATTTCTTTCAATCAGTGGTTGGCATGTTGATGCTCTGGTTGCTGTGAAGAGGAGAAGAAGAAATGTGATATCATTTGTGTTACTGAGGATTTAACGGCAGGAAAAGCCTGAATAAAGCAGACAGTAACACACTCAGTCTGGAAGTTTAACTCCAACATACCTGATCTGGGACTTGGAGGCAATAACTGATTTGGTCCAATTTGTCTGAGTTGGTAAACTTTGCGCACTTCGTCGCATCTGTTTGGGCTTCCAAACCCTAATCCAGAGCAACACGCCAGGAAGAAGATGTAGTTCGTCCACAGCACACCCATTTTAATAAAATCCCGGGTTAATACTCCCCTCTAAAAAAAAAAAGACGCTTGTTTGGAAGTTAAAGGTTTCTTATGAACCTGTAGTCCGCTCAGGTGAGTGCAGTCCACATTTCAGGTTTCAGGGCTCAGCGTCGACCATGTGGCGTTTGTGTTTGTGTCGAGGAAACGCTCCAGATAATCCTTTAAATCCAGACACACGGAGAAAGTTGCTGCGGTGTGACTCCTCTGTTTGAAGGCGGCATGTTGTCCAAGTTGGTTGGACCGACAGTCAGAGGCGGAACCTTAACGTTACCTGCACTCCGCGGCTGGACGTGCAGCCGACCCGCAGCCTGACAGCGCCATCTGGTGGGCACGCCTCAACTTACATTTAACACTTAATGATCTAGTTTTAATGACAGTTCAATGTGAGAAAAACTCACTTCAAAACAGAAATGTCTTTTTTTACATTAAAAATTAGCTTTAAAATAGTATCATGGATCTTTATGGGATTTATTTATGGGTTGATTGATTTTTTTTGTCTTTTATTCAAAATCCAGCAAAAGTAAATTAAATGACACCTGATAACATTAAATAGCACTCAAACTTGGTATACTTAAGATATTCAGCTATTCGTTGCATGAAAACTGCCAGCCTCTTAGTTTACTTCAATTGAAAAATGAGCCTTTGTGAGTTTTAACGGCACGTATCATTTAATTTTTCATTAAAGTAAAAGGGTAACAATTTAAGGGCTGTTTTTATGCGCTGGTCTTCAACAGTGTGAAAATAATGTAAGTTTTTTTCCCTCGTTAAATCCAAACCAGTTTTAAGAGAAGTTTGAATTAAGATTGAAATAAATTTACAAGGTTCTGGTCAGATTTTATACCTCTGATTGTGAATGTGTGGTCCACATAGTGATTTCTAACCAGAAAAAAACTGCATCAAGACCAAACTTAAAATTTCAGGTGCTGGGAACGCATCTTTAAGGTAATTTTTTTTATTTCTTGAGTCCATCCCATGTTTGGCATCAAAGTCGTAATATGCTACATTCATGCCTGGCTACTCAAACCCTCTTTTCCTCTCTGTAACCAGTGCTGCTCTTGAATATGGAGCTGTTGTCACTCTGGGCTGTGATCTAAAATGTATATCTGGGGATCATCGCAGACTGCACGACTGCTGCAAACTCAACTTGATGTAACAAGATTAGAACAAGCAGCATGTAAACCCAGCTGGGCGACATGATTCATTTAATGTGCTGGCAAATGTGGTCAACGTGACACCACTTTGTACAATATTGGTACATTGTTTAATCAGATTGCAGGGGCTGTAAAAAGGGTTGTTGACCAAAACAAGTTCAGTTTTTTGTGGCATTACNTCAACTTTGAAAAAAAAAAAACCTTAAAATTCTAGCCCAAAATATGTACAGTGTTTAACACCTGCAACTCACTGATTGTAACATTTGCACAATAAAGCATTCAGAAAAAAAGTGTAAAAAATTTAATATATTTCAAGTAACATTACAATTAACCAATTTAAACTCATCCCATCAGTAATCACATGCATTTCACACACACTGTCCAAAGCATTACAGGACAGTTTTCAATCAACTTGGGTCAAGATCCAGGTCGGCTCCATCTCCTCGTTCCTACACAGGCCGGGACAAGTGCAATACCTCCAGGTACACAGCATTGCTACTAATCCCCACCTGCACAGGAAGGGACATCTCCAAATATCCAAAACATCATACACATGCACAAGTATGTGCCCACCATGCAGTAAAAAGCCCACTTGGCAGAACAGATCACAGTTCACCAACCTAGTCAGTTTTGCATGGATTTGCACAGCGAACAACAGTTAAAGCTGAATGCAAACCAGCAAAACTGACCGAGTGATGATTAACAGATGAGTCTTGGACGTTTATAAACATCTGAGCTTCGGAAAGATGCAGTTAGTTAGAAGTACTTCAAGTGCTTACATTGCAGTAGATAGGAGAAAACACTACCTGCACTATAAGCACTTTAGTACTGCTGAAACTGAGTCACTGGATGAGAATTGGCAAACACTCCTGTTTTTTTTAAAGACAGCATTACATGTGTAAATGCAATCAGATTGCGTTTGATGTGACACCCCCAAAACCAAGAGATCTAAACAGGTGGAGAGCAAGCAGGCCACCATCAGTTTTGCATAGATTTGCACAACTCATCTATTCTTGTAGTGCAACTATGCAAAACTAGCAGAGAACTGCGAGATATTTGGGCCCAATTAGAAATTAAAAAATGGTCTGGTGGCGCATATCACAGCCCCTTATGCCAGAAGGAGCACTTAGGGCAGTAGGTGCTAGTCTATTTCACTATCTGCACTAGATGCACCTTAGCACAAAGACAGTACTTCAACATGACATGTAAACACCAAAGAATCTGCACATCAGCGTCAGGGTATTGCTGTAAGTGCCTCCACTGCAGTAGGTATTACATAGTACTACCTGCACTGTAAGCACTTTGACAATACACAGACTGATTAAAGCATCGCTGCCCTCCAGCACCATGGAAAAGATGGCCACACTGCTGCACTTCATGGTGGATCTGCAAATAAAAAAAACAAATACGATAGCTTATTAAGACAATGAATACGACTTTATGGCATTGCAACAAGTTACATATAAGCAGGTTGATGTGTGCGCACGTGTAACCAATTTCGTGCAATTAAAATGCATCTAAATCCGCACTCCCCGCCATCAGAAACGCGCATCATTATCAGTTGTTAGTCGGTAATTACGGGAGTTTGTTGTTGTGACACAAGATGTTATGATTTATTGCAGCAGCACGAGGTCACTGAAAACATGAATGAGCAGCACAGCCTGCGGCCCGCGTTCCCTGCGACACGGGAGCGCCTGCGCAAGGAACGGTGTTGTTCACCCCTCCCCCACCGTCTTTAACATGGCGCCTCGAAGTGCGCCAACCTTTAGCATAAATGACTTTAAACCAACCAAGCTATACACCAACGTAGTGTAGCACACTGAAATCCGCAGTAGCGTGTTTGTCTGTTTGGAGGAAATGCCGTGGCTCGCGGTTTCGGACTTCCTAGCAAACAGGGCTACCGTCCATGTAGGAGCAGAGAGGCTAGCAGCAGCCGTGCGCTGGTTGGGGCAGGTTGGCTTAGCCGCTGCGAGCTGGTGTTAGCTTGGTGAAAACATGGCAAACCGTGTTAACGTGACTACAGCTGCCCCCAACTACCACTGGAGGTGGCGCAGGAGCAGCCAGGGTGTTTTCAGTAAACACAATTGGCTTATTTTTTTTATTTTTTTTATTTTTTTACACATCTGCCTCGCAGGCTAATAAAATTGAAATGGGAGTTAGACGACACTGATTAGCCGTTAGCCAACAACAAACGAGCACACGTTTGAAAATACACCAACGGTACATCTGTCCCGCTGGATTGACTGCATTTACCTACTCTTATCTTTATCTTACTGTGGTGCCCGCCTTAATTATGTTGTGTTCACCCCGCAAAACTAGTGTTAAGTTCATGCGGCTAGGCTAAGCTAGCTAAGCTAAAACGCGCGGCCTAAAACTGCCCCATGTGCTGCTGCTTTGTTCTGGGGGGCACTTTAACTCACACACCACTGCACTCGAGACTGAGCAACAAATTAACCTGATTTACAAACTTACTTTTCAAATATCGGGCTAGCATTTTTATACAAACTCTGGGGGTTGTTATCGGGAGGCCAGTTATTTTTCCAACAGTTGCTAAAGAGAGAGCTCCGGACAGCTTTTCAAATCTCCCTCATTCCCTCAATGGTGGAGCAGAGGGGGCTGCCATGCGCCTCACGTTACACTGTTTTCATCGCCAGCGTATCATTTATGTGTTAATGTTTGGATATCCCCACCAACATTATATTAAGACACGTAAAACAGACGTAAAACACACCGTTGGGGGTTTCGTTAGCCAAAACAGAGATTAAAAAATAACCCAAACCCCGACTTCCTTGCCGATAAACATGCGCTCGGTAGACACTCACCAGCCGAAATCCACCATCTTCGCTCACTTGCTTGGGCTGCCGTGTAGTCTCTTGCCGACAAAAGAGAGAAATAAATACGTAACTAATCCGAAAACTTTTCTACCGGAGGACAAAAACGAAACATAAAGTGAAATCCGAGCCGATCGCGGATCAATTTATAGCCCAGATACGCTGCTTAAAAATGATTGCGGGGTTAGGAAAGTGGCGCGAAGGCGACCAGTTGGTAACCATGTGGGTGAATGAAGGGCGGCTCCCACTGAACGTAAATATCTAGCTACAACCCCCAACTCTCCCTATTAGCATACATAAACTACGGTACTTCCGACCCACATCTCCAACCAAACAGCCTCCACCTCTCCCGAGGAAGGAGAGGGAAACACACAGGGATCTCTGCGGTTTAAAATAAAAAAAATATATATATGCATGCATTATAGAAAACAGCCTGCTTAGTCATACAGTTTCATGGCTGTTAAAGTTTTGCATTATAATGAAAAGAAAATGATTTTAAATGATTTGGAGTTCGTTTTTATTTTAATCAAAATAGGCACTGAGTAGTAAAACTAACCTATATATTCACATTTTATTGTTTAGGCGCCCTGTATGTTCGTTGAACTACCAAAATAAAACGACTAATTAACCTGTTGCTGCTCCACAACACATTAAAATCAGCCTATAGTGTGTTATTTTCACATGTATCGATCTGTAACTCGTTTATTTAAATTTGTTTAATTTTTATCGGTTCTCATGCAGAGGAACAAAAAAGAAAATATATTCTCATTCTGAAATAAAACAAGTTTTACAGAGTTGTGTAAATTGTAATTCAGTGCTCAAGATACAGTGACAAAACGATTGGTCAGTTAACTAACTGATAGTCTTGTATATTTTGAGTTTGCTCTAGAAGACATGAACAAGTGTGTGTAATAGCCTATATAAGCTAATATAAGTAAAAATATAAAACTGAGTACAAGCCCAGACTCTGTAACAATAGAGTAACAGTGGGATAAAGGTCCATCAAAACTGGGGTTTTTTTTCAGGAATGATAAACATTTTCTTAAATCTTTTTTTTTTTTAAGCCTAAATGTTCAAAGAAACAATATTAAGTTCATTAAATCAAAATAGGCTAACAGTGATGTCAGATCACGATTGATTCTCTAGCTTTTGAAATGTTGTTTGTTATTATTTTAAAGTGATTTATAGTGAGACAACAATGAGTTTTGGGTTGGAATCTAAATTATCTGTTTTTGGGCAAGTTTGTAAATTCACTCAGTTAGTTTTGAGTAACACTTAGACAGAAATTCCACAAAAATAGTTTCCACGGTTTTACACAAATGAGCTCCGACAGCTGATTCAAAGCAACATTTGTAACTGAAATAATAATAATAAGTTTTTAAAACATATATAAACAGCTGTTTTAAGTTAGTAAAACACTTTTCAACATAGTTTGTTAGTAACATTTTTGCATTTTGCCTTCAAAATAGTTCAAAGCAAAATACACCAGTACTTCTCTTACAATAACCCGATTAAAACTACAGATATTTGGTTTGTGCAGTGTGAAAAATCATAGTAATTAAAACTTAATTAGGATTATAAAATGTTTAGAAATACCACCGCCTTTTCTGATTTTGTGATTCAGAGTTCTACTCTGAAGTAAACCAAAATATCTGTGACATTTCATGCTCACAGAGAGCTCCCAATGCTCATGCTCTGGTCTTGCTTTCTTCTCAGATTTAAAACAAAACGGCTGGGTGTTGTGGAGACTTTACAACCAAAGGCATAAGCCATCAAACCACAACAGAAGAGCAGTCCCTCACTGCAACAATTTCGGGCCCCCGGACAGGATGTAGGGCCCAGACTCAACACTTTTTCTGCATCTAGTTAAAAGTAAAATCTCTCTGAGCACTTTAACATGAGATTCATTTGAACGAGTGAAATCAAAGAATTGTTAACATACTTTACAGTGAGATACAAAGCAAAGATCAATACGAGCTACTGATACATGTTTCAGATGCTTGCTGCACTCTGCAAAACTGATTTTTCTGCATTTATAGAAATTACTATCATTTGTGCACAGTGACATTTTTGTGGATGATATTGAATATGAGCCTCCAAACTTCTGTGTTTTGTGTTTTCTAATATGTTTCTTATGGGGGGTGACCAAGACTTTGAATTTGCACTTTGATCAAAAAGAGTTACAGTTCTTCATTACAAGAGAAAATCTTAAAGATCATTTTACCTGCTGTCATGATATAGGTCCATTTCTTTTAACTTGAATGAATAAAGTGTAAATGGCATAGCGCACTCACCTTTATTTTTGTACCATTTTCAGGTGGAAAAGGTATAAATCTACCAGTGGTGGGATGTAATTAAGTACATTTACTCAACTACTGTACTTAAGTACAATTCTGAGGTAATTTACTTGAGTATTTCCCTTTATGCTACTTTAAACTTCTACTTCACTGCATTTCAGAGGGAAATACAGGACAAAAATCCCTTACCTTGTCATGTTTTAGATGTCTAGGAGTTGTCAGCAGTTCCACCAAAGAGGCATTTCTCCTCCAAACTTCTCAGATGGTTTCACTTGAAATAATTGTTTGATGCCCAAAGAGCTAAAATGGTCCAGTATTTCACAAAAAATAGCAAAGATTGCTGGAAAGTACAAAAAAATGAACACAGATTTGTGTAGCAGAACTCTTTCTTCTCTCCTCTCCCATTAATCATCTAACAACCCCCCAGATTTAGTTTTTACATTGTTGTATTGGTACTTTTACCTAAGTAAAGGTTTTGAGTACTTATTCCACCACTGAAGGCTGGTATTAGTTCCCCCCTGTTGCTTTAAGGACAAGTAAAAAAAATCCTTCCAATGATGTTTTTGTTCACAACACAAAGAGGTAAATACAGTTAAATAAATGATAAAAGAAGTGTTTCTCAATAACAGTCGGTACATTTTCATTGGAGTTTAATAACAAAGAAACCAGGGATGAGCTCTTCAAACTCGGAAGCTTCTAAATTTATTACCACTTTTACCCCCCATTAAACGCAACCCTTGGGTAGTTAAGAGTATAATGGAGGTTTGATGAAATGCAGGCAGTTTTTACCTTTCAATACAAAGTGTTGGAATTACAAGTCATTGTTATCAGCGATACGTTGTGTTGAGAAGTTACACAAGTTGAGTTGCTCCACGGCAGATGTTACTCTTTATCTCTAAGACAGCACAGTCTGCTGCTGACCTTCATTCTGTTTTATCATCTGTTGAAATGTGTTGAATCCTGTGAATTGTCACTTAAGTGTGAGTGTGGTACAGTGTGGTAGCTGGCCAGCAGAGGGAAGTAGCAAACTAAATACTGTACATGTAATGACATGGTTGCTTTTCAACTGTAAAAGGAAGCACAAAACCACAACTTCCCCCATCAGTGGGGTTTCTGTTGTTTAAAAAAATCAACTTTATGCAACCCACTGAGTTTCAGAGAGGACATGGAAGTATGTATCTTCAGCAGCTGATCGATAGGTTTAAGATTTTTAATGATTTAACTGTGAAATCTCAGTTTTCTGCATGCTGATGTTGCTGTAAATTACACTTGGTAAAGTCCACACACAGGGATGGTGTCCACTTTAACAAAAGGTGTGTCTGATTTGAACTTTAATGTTCTTTCCAACCAACAACTGACCAACAAATAGAAAAGTTTTCACCCTAATACAAGAATATCTGTTGTTCTCCACCTCTCTGGGCTCACTGTGGGAGTGGGAGCGCTCAGTCATGACCCCCAACCCCCAACACAAAGCCAGTGGTGAGGCTAGTTCCTCTGCATATGGAAGTGAGGTGGGGGGTGGGTGGACGCAGGGAGGTTGTAGACTTCACAGCGTCCCATGGGGTCAGATAAAAGCTTACGGCTCTCCTTATTAGACCTCCCCCCCCCTCTTCAAGCTCTCTCTATCACAAATGATAGTTAAAGATCCATGTGCTGGGATCGGAGCAGGTGTCAGTTGCAAAAGCATTTCAGGACACTTTCCTTATGATAGTTTATATTATTTGGGATAAAGATAAAGGAAAAGCAGTCATACATGTGGACAATACAGCAGCACATACAGGCATGAAATCATATTGTTATTTCTGCGCTATAAAAGCAGAGAAAAGACTCCAGGTAAAATGGGCAACTTAAAAACACCATGGTAGCACTTGTGATGTTCAAGCCTATACTTGAGATCCAAAACATCCCCTCTGATGCAGCGCCACTTCTTCCCCTTTTTTCTAAAATGGCCTACCATATCCAAGCCCCTCCCACGACAGGGGCCATAAGCCTGGGGGTCTCTGTTTTGTTCTTCCTATAGAAGCCCGGCCACCATTGTCTCCGTGTGACCCTGGGGTCAACTGAACTCACCTCGCCCGACCACAGCCCATTCAGCTGTGAAGCTTCACATAGGACAAAAACATCTCACAAGAGCAAGGATCACTTCAAGCGAGGGGGTGGGAAGACACACACACACACATGCACACAGACAGCGAACACGCTCTGCAGTGTTTCAGAGTCATAAGCTAATTTGTGTTATATTGTTTTTTTCACAATGTAGCAAGACACCAGAGCCATGTGCAAGTAGTTCAAAATGAGCAAAAACTGAGTTTCAGTGAATCGAATGCAGTGTGGTGTGAGTATAGTTCACTGTATAGTCAGGATAGTATGTGTGACACGTTGGTCTATTAAGAAGTCAATTATAGAAAGTAGTAATGAAGTTATCTTTGACACATTTTCTAATTCTCCCTCAGATATTTTAAATACATCTCTTGCCGGAGGGGAAATTGCATTTTGCTGCAGGTTAAGAATGAGGCCATCCACGCCTGTCGTCTGCAGCTCTTTATTAAAGTCTGTATGTTAGGCTGCAGGCCAAAAAGAAAAGTAGTACATGGTGGAAAATATAATCGTAATTCACTACTACTACTGTTTTCCTGCAAACATTTCTTTTTAAAAAGCCAATTCACTCATGTTTTCTGTGTTGATTGTGTTTGATTTTAGCTGAGTAGTTTCCTCGTTTGATGCACAGAGCACATGTCCTGAAGATCCACCAGTCTGGCTCCGTGCTTTCAGAGGCAACAGTGTCCCTGGTGGAGGGGAAGCTCATGGAAGCTGACAGGTTGAAAATGTGCGGCATGATGTGGCTGAAGGAGCATGAAACATGTTCACCCATGGATGCCGTGCACGGCGCCACAGGAGAGCCTGTGAGACGATTAAATGCTGGGAGTTTTTATGTAAAAAAAAAAAGAAGAAGGTTTTCATTACCTTTACAGATAGTTTGATAGCTTATAGGCAGATTACACAAATGTGTTGACCTGCAAAGACGGCGCTGCAGCTGTTAAACATGTTCACGGGTGAGACGTTCAGAGAAAGTTGTGAAAAAAACAATCAGAATCAATCTGTTTTTGTCTTGTGTCCTCGTGGGTACAAGATTACTATTATGACAGTAAAGACTCTTATTTTGAGAGGTTATAAAATACAACCCAGAACCTTCCACTCTCACACAAACTAAATCAAACCATATTGTGCATTATGACATTTTTTTTGTCCATTAAACCTAATAAGACATGGTGAAAAACTCATCATGGTGTTGTTCACCGCAGAATGACAGTCACTATCCCATGAGCACCATTAACTAATGACGCGTCATGCTCCTCTGAGCGGTGCCTAATTTGATGCATCTACCCACCCAAAATCATTCAGAAAACAGTTTTGAGTGTGAAGTTAGTTTCACATCAACCGCAGCTAAAATATGTACCAACAAAAATGTCTAAAAGTATTTTAAATATAATACAGAGATTATCATTTCTGAATAGATGGTGGTCTTAACAATAGCTGAATGCAAATAGTGGTGCTGCTACTATTGCCTTAAGTCATCATGCACTACGCTGCTTAGTAATTTTGCAACCACAAGGAAAGCAGACGGCGTGTGCTGTGATTTATCAGCAGTCCGTTCTGATTCAAACTTTCATTTCACCACTTTATTCTTTTCATTTTCTGCCCGTGTCTCCGTCAATTTCACTAACAAGAGCAACCTCTTGTTGGTTTTGGAAAGCAGAGAGAAGAAAGACACCGAAGAAGACACACAGATACTGACAGTTTTTTTAAACTGTCACACTTTTAACAAGGAACAAAACCATTCCCGTTGAGTAATGACATTTGTTTTGAAGCACAGCCTCCTGGTTGTATATTGAACACTGTCTAAAAACAACTCTGTTTCAATAGAAGGTGACTCAGTATTAAAGTGTGGAATCCCTTGAAATTGTTTTACTTTAATAAAAACCACAAAATGGGGATTTTCATTTCACTGAACAGCATTTCAAACAAAGTTTACACAATTCAATTGTGGAAAAAACATATTTAAGTGCTCGCAAGTTTAGTGTGTTGGAGTGCACTGTCAATCTTTTCTCAGATTTATCAATAACTTAAATAAAATGCACATTTACTGTACTAATGGAGCTGCCATGTGCCGAGGCAGAGAGAAATAATAGATTTATTTTCTTTGAAAAACTGAACCATAAACAAATTGGCATTTGCCCGTGGTGGAGGAGGTATTCAGATCCTTTACTTAAGTAAAAGTACCAATACTTCACTTTAAAAAAAATACTCCATTACCTTTAAAAGTTCAAAATGTTACTTGAATAAAAGTAATGTAAATATTATCAGGAAAATGTACTTTAAATATCAAACGTAAAAAGGAACTCAATGCAGAGAAAAAATAGTGTTTATGAGAGTACAACTAATGATTATTTTCATTATGGATCAATTTGCTGTTTATTTTTCTTGATCAATCCGTTTATTGTTGGTTTGTAAAACTTATGAAAATGGTGAGAAATGCATTACAATTACCCCCAGAGCTCTAAGTGACGTCTTCAGATCTCTCGTTTAGTCCAACCAACAGTCCAAACCTGATTTACTGTCATTTAAGACGAGGAAAAGCAGCAAATCGTCACATTTCCGTGAAACCGTGAAATGTTTTGCATGAAAAATTACTTGAACAATTAATCAGTTTAATTTTTAGATAACTGACAAACCAACTAACCAATTAATCTACTAATTGTTTAAGCTCAAATTTTATATACTGTTGGGTTGTTTAATTTCTGACAATACATACATATTTTTCAGTTAAGTTTTGTGTGTAAAAATCCTGACTTGTAAAGTGACTAGTGACTACAGCTCTCAGATAAATGTAGTGGAGTAAAAAGTACAATATTTCCCTCTGAAATGTAGTACAGTGGAAGTATGAAGTGTCGTGAAATGGAAATACTTAAGTAAAGTACAGATACCTCAAAATTGTTCTTAAGTGCAGTACTTGAGTAAATGTGCTTGGTTACAATCCACCACAGGCATGTGCTGCGAGCTTCCAAACAAACTGAACACAACCACTGACTGATATGTGACAACACATCGATTTCCTCTCTGATTGTCTCTTCAAGATATCAAGAAAACAAAATGGTCCAACAGCATTTTGTGCACTTGCTTCAGTGTGACACAAGGATAAGACGGACGTTTGTCTAAATTGTATGTGACCATGTGACTTTTTTTCACCCCCACTACAAACTTCCAAACTGAAGCAATGGACGTGTTGTGTCATTGACTGTAGCCTGAGAGTGTCCCCGACAGTTGAAATTTAGGATTTTCTGCAACAGAGTGGCATTAGAGCAACAAACACTAGACTTTGTAGTAGATGTTGGTGGGAGTCTGGGGCGTTATCTCCTGAACTATGTACACAGGGGGCCCGTAGTCACTGCTCACACGCTCATAATGACGACAGATCATGCTGTCAGACGCCCGCAGAGGAAAGACGACATCGCTGCGGTCCGAGCCGTTGTTGTCGCTGCTGATGCTGTCCCGCTTCGGCACAGCCAAAGTGTTGAGGGACACGGACGCAGACTGCTGGCTATCTGGGGCAGAGCGACGGCGATGGTACCTCCACAGCGCGGCCAGTAGAATTATGATGACCAGAAGGAGGATCACGCAGCCAGAGACAACCCACATGAACAGTCCTGGCTCGGAGCCACCGCTGCCACTGGGGTTTGTTTGTCCTGTTTCTGAGCCCGAGTCTGTCATGAGAAACAGAGGACAGGCAGAAAAAAGGACGGAGAAACTGAGATGAAAGAGTAAATCGGGACACAGATTTAAAAACACTCGGTTTATGCCCTGGTACAACCCGATCGGTATGTGTTAACATGAAAAACCTCAGTTCTTCTTCTATTCTTTAGTGTCTTACCGGTAAACAGCCTGGTGACTTTCTCTGGCATTGAATGGCCCAATGAGTTTGAGGTAAAGTAGGAATGTGGAAACAATAAAAATAAATATACAAAACAAAAAAAGGAGCAAAGCAATGTGTCACAAATCCAAACTTCATTCTAATTCTATACAGTAGTATAGTAGCTTACTGTGTACTGCAGTTAGTGTACAAAAAAATAAACATGCTTTACCAGGAAATGAAACAACATGTGTGATGTCAGTCAAATCAAACTGTAACTTTGGAAAGCTCCCGCTGATTAAACTTCACAAAGAGGCATCAAAATGTTTTTGTTTGTTTGTTTGTTTGTTTTCCCAAGATTGAATACATATTCTTTTGTTTTCTAAAATTTTTATGGAGCCATTTCACCACCCCCAACAATTTATTTAAATTCTTTTCAGCTGTGAGCTGCACCACCATTTCCTTTGTGAACTGCATTGTAGGAGGATAGTTTCCATCAACAGCACACTCAAAAAAAATCACCCATATTTAGTCTGCGCGCTGTCTGGTGTGTAGTATGTAGTATGGATTTGGGACACAACGAATGTGTTTTGATCTCTTGACTATTAGCGTGGGCACACTTTAGATTTGTTTTTCATTCTTTTTTAAAATGTTTCTACATGCAGATTCATAGGACGCATATAGGATGAAGAGGTACGTGAAGATCTTTCCCTTTCTGGAGCAAAGCGATAATGTTTGTGCCTGTTCACTTCAAATTACATAAACTTTAAATCACAGCCATTTTCTAAAGCTTTAAAAGATTGTTTAATGTATTACTCGTGCCCTCAAGTGTAGGAAAATACAAAAAACGTGAATCAGTAAAGTTCATCACTAAAGCTGCAGGATAAGTCTGATATTCAAATGTTTCTCAAGTATTGTCTGAGTAGCCAACGCCTGATATGTCTTATTCCCCTGTGTCGCAGAGCTCCGTTGTTGTCAAAAATCTATCAAATACACATTAATGAGCCACAATGTTGCACTGTGTGAAATGTTCCTTCATTATGGTGAATATGGGCACTGTAGTTTATTCTGAGTCGGCCCCACAGACAAATCCAAAATTATTGAGAGGCAAACTAACACCATCGCCAGCCTTACCCTTTAAGAATATCATCTTGAGTTTACGGGCTAAAACATGCAAAAATATAATTATGGTCCCTTAATTGTAAAGATTGTACAGTCAAAACCTGTACATATTCCCCAGGCAATACTTTAGCTTTGCCTTCATACCAGTTTTGCTTTTTATATCCTTTTCTTTCCCGGTGGGGTCCTTGGCCTCGGACTTTGGTCGTGTGGGTGGAAATCTGGTGGGGGACTCCTGGAGTGTTGAGGGTGGATCTGAAGAACCTAGAATATAAAACAGGACATAAAATCACAGCATAAGGCTATTAGCACCATACCTCACATCTCCTCATTTTCAGTGGTGTTTTTGTCTTTCCTGTGTAGGTGGGGTTATGTCATGTCAAAATGTTCCTATTGCAACTATAATGATGTCTGTTGAGTCATTACTGTTTGGTGTCAGTCCCTCAGAATCAAAGCAAGAAGAGGTTTTTTTTTTTTTTTGGACTGATTATTTTGCACCGACAGTCATTCAGGTAAATACGTATCGCAGAACAGGAAAAGAAACCATTTTCTAAACTAATTAGACCACCAAAAGTCACGACTGGGACTCTGATTTTCTCTTGACTGGAAAAACTATCATTAATGCTTTCACTTTCTCCACCTACACGTTCATAACTGAACACAGCCAAATTACTAGGGACTAAAAGTCAGGATTTCTGAACCTCTGCTGCTTTGATTTTGATTCTTTCTATGGCCCTGGTACTCACTAACAGTGGTGGGAAGTAACTAAATACATTTATTCATGTACTGTACTTAAGTGCAATTTTGAGAAACTTGTACTTTACTTGAGTATTTCCATTTTATGCTACTTTATACATTTCTACTTCACTACATTTCAGAGGCAAATATCATACTTTTTACTCCACTACATCTGTTTGACAGCTATTACAAGTTTTCACATTAAGATTTTACATTTCCTCTCAAAACATCTCACATGGTTTCATTTGAATAGCTGCTCATGGTCTAAAGAAGTAAAATGATCCATTATTTCACAAAACAAAGAACAAATTCCATCCAAAGCCCAAAAAAAGAACACAAATTTGTGTAGCAGAACTTCGTTTTTTCTTCTTTCCTCT
>NTHP01000027.1:989447-1027343 GCA_003416845.1 Oplegnathus fasciatus
CCATTAATCATCTCACGACCCCTCTGATTTATCATGTGACCCTTTGGAAGGGCCCTAGGTTGGGAACCAGTGGACTACCTAACTGTATATAAAGTAGTTAAAACAAGCTCCATCTCACAGTAAAATGCTGTTTACACATTGATGCATCAATGTTAACAATATATATAAATGTATACAAAATATGTATATAAAGTAGTATAACACTTGTGGTGGACAAAGTACACAACCTCATTACTTGAGTCAAAGTACAGATACTCCTGGTCAAATATTACTCCACTACAAGTGAAAGTTGCTCAGTCAAATTTTTATTTGAGTTAAAGTACTGGAGTACTTGCTTTTGGATGCGGGATGACGTATTTCCATTTTAACATCAAACCCAGTTGAGAGCGGGTACTGTGATTGGTTTTTCTCCTGTGAGTAACACAGCATGTGGCCAATCGCATTTTAGAAAAGAAAAAAAATTCAACAGCTGACTTCAAAGCTGCTTAAAAGTAACGACAACCTTCATAGAGATGTAGCGGAGTGAAAAGTACAATATTTGTCTTTGAAATGTAGTGGAGTAAAAGTCAGAAGTTTCCAAAAAAATAAATACTCAAGTAAAGTACAGATACTCAAAAAATGTACTTAAGTACAATACTCAAG
The DNA here is from genome assembly GCA_003416845.1 of Oplegnathus fasciatus. Classification (NCBI taxonomy): domain Eukaryota; kingdom Metazoa; phylum Chordata; class Actinopteri; order Centrarchiformes; family Oplegnathidae; genus Oplegnathus; species Oplegnathus fasciatus. Next base: position 990,090 of record NTHP01000027.1, read on the forward strand.
TAGATGTACTTTGTTACTGTCCACCACTGAACACTTGAAACAAGTAAGTTTACTTTGATTTTACATTTTGCTGATAATACTTCTATTTTTTTATTAAGTGAGAAATTTCACGCAGGACTTTTACTTTTGATTGAGTATTTCTACATTGCTTTATTTGCACTTTTACCTTAGAAAAGGATCTGAATACTTCTTACACTAATGCTTTTTAAGGCTCTCACAAGTCCCTCAGCTTTATGGAAGTGGAATATTAAATTGCTGGAGTGTCTCTTTAAGTAAAGTAAGATGGGAGTTTGAAGGAAAATATGGAAACAAATTACACAATAACTGCAGGGATTCATTAAACACCATAGATTAATATTATCTACTGTGAGCAAATGACACTGAGCAGTTCCCCAACTAAACACAACCAAGAAATGTTTTGCAGTAGACACACACACATACTGTGGCCTGTGAGTGAACTATGGATAAAATACAATTTCATTCAGGATTATTTACTCACATCATTTCTTGATTTATGAGGCCAACACACATTCATCAATATTTCTGTATGTTCCAGTGTTAGCCAGCCAGCCAGCTTATTTTCAGCTGCACTCTTTCAAGTTAAAGTTTAGTTTCAGCGCGTTAGCATTTATTCACTATTGGTGTTCATTAAATTTTAAAAAATACTGCATGATCAGAGTTTCAGTTTTAAAAGGCACAATCTGTAAATCCAAATCCAAACAGACGAGTCGTGACAATATCAAAAATCTAAACACAAGCCTGGAAACTGCAACAGCTCCCAAACTGACTGACAGGACTTTTAATATATGAGGAGATTAACACGAGATTACAGCTAAATCGGAGTTATTAATGTTTTCTGTTGCTGTTAAAAGGTTTGTTTACATCAGCAGTGTTTGTAAACACAGCAGGAAAACAGCCCCATATTTTCAGTTATGATCTGTTGCGAAACACACAAGATGCTGATTTTTCATCTGAGACTCTTGAATAATTCATATGAATAATACTTCTCATTTCCGAGGTTAAAAAATTACATTTTGGGGCTTTAAGCTTTTAAAGTTACACATAAACACAGCATCTGTTTAAGTCATCCGATTCTGTGCAGCTCAATAGCACACCAACATACAACACATGTGCACTAGAAATGCTTGTTTCTGCTTATATAAAGGTTGCTTGCCTAATAAAATGACAAATAATACCACCTTATATTGTATTGATGGTTTAGGAAATAAAAAAACAATACATTTCTGTGTGAATATTGTATTATATGGTGATTTATCCTCAGAACTTGAGGATAAATGGCAGTGAATATGTTCAGAATCTGCTTTATTAAATTTTTATGTGTGTGACAAGAGAACAAAATGATAAAAAAAAAAAAAAAGGACCATTGGCTATTCTGATATTAATACAGGAAAAAAAAAAGATTATTGACTGACGCAGCCAGTCCGAACGATCGCATGCAAGATAATACTGATGGCCTTAAGCTGCCAGCGGTCTGAATTAGGGATTTGAGATAATTCATGACGGCAATCTCACTTCAAGAGACTGAATAGATGATCGAGATTATCCGACCACTTATAGTTCCAGAGAGGAGGTGATATCATGGCATTACACGTATAATAACCAGAATGAATTAATTGTTTTTATTGTTCCTTTGGCACTGTTGGTCTCTCTCTCATTCACACTCCCAGCTTCATACACATGGTGGCACACACACACATAAAAAACACAAAGTACTCACTTTGGCCGACTCTCAGCACCAGCTTCATGGATCTGGTCCTGCACACCCCTCCATTAGTATTATCCAGACCTTGCAGAGAGCTTGTAGAGGTGGCTGATATGCACAGAGAGAGAGAGAGAGAGTACAATTGTTTATAAGTTTATGCAATCATCATAATACAAGGTGATCAAGCAATGCAAAGTTCCATTATGATTTCTTTTCAGGCTGTTCAGCCAGTTGCCGAATGTTGCATCACAAAGGCAAGAAAAGGCAGGCACACACAGCACAAACTATAATGTTAACACACAGTATATAGATAATCACACACGTCAAAACCCATATAAATCTGAAAAGATGCAACCAAGGCTGCAGCAGATAATAATCAATTGATTGTTTGGTCTGGAAAACAGCGAAAAATGCCCATCACAACTTCCCAGAGCCCGGGGTGGCATCTTCACTATCACATAAGACAAACACAAGCAGCAAATCCTCACATTTAAGAAGCTGGAACCAGAGAATGTTGGGCATTTTTCCACGATAAATGACTTGAACTATTAATCGATTATCAAAAGAGCAGCCGATTAATTTTCTTGTTGAATCGACTAATCGTTTCAGCTCTAAATGTCAAAATGGATGGTGGACAAAAGTTTTTATTTTAACAAATAAAACACACAAACACATACACACACACAGACATGTATGTGTATATATATATATATATATATATATATATATATACACAAACACACACACACACACACACACACACACACAGAGAGAACTCTTGTTCACCCCTGTCACTCCCACACACACACACATAGACTTGTTAGCAGCATTTAGGTCAGATAACAACATCTCACAGGCCACAAGCCACGTTGCCATGAAAGCTCCCATCAAATCTGCCTGATGCTGTAAAAGCCTTGTGTGATTTGGGGCATGTAAGCCGTTGGAATCACACTGGCCTGCCAGAGCGAAGTGTGCTGTCAGAGCGCGGCGAGGTGGACGAGGCTACATGGTCAGACTTGCTCTCCATCTCATGCATCACTTGCCACTAAGATGCTGGTTCAACCGACAGCGGCCCAATAACGAGGCCACATTCTTTGATTCTCACGCAAACTGACAAATTGAGAGGGAGCCGAGGATGATGGCTTCCTCTTCTCCCAGGAGAGAGGAAAAAAAAGAAAAAAGAAACAGTTGCTAGCATTGATTGAAACGATGTTCCACCTGTAGGAACAAGCAGCTTGTGCCTCTGTTCTACTGATTTTAAAGTGGTGCACATGCTCACATGCATGCTGAGGCACACACAGATGATTCAGATATCATTTCTGAGCTGAACATGAGCAGTGAGGTCGCACATAGTGACTCACAGGTGATATAATAGTCCCTCCCCTTGAGAAACTCCAGACCCCACAGGTTGGGGCTGAACTCCTGGAACTTGAACGTGAACTTTACGTCCTGGTGAGGCTTGTCGCAGTTCAGCAGGGGTGTGTCCGTCTTGTCGATGGTGCAGCTCTCCATCTGACTTCGGGAGACAAGGTACACTCGGTAGAACTCCTCCTTTTCCCCCGAGGAAGTGTCTGCCCGGGGACACACAATGTCCATCTTGTCCCCTATCTGAGGATACAGAACCAGACCCTGACCTGGACTAAATCTGTGTGTGAGATGAGAAACACGAGGGTTAAAAGATGACGTGTTAAACAGAGTGAAGCATCATTGTTTCATTCTTTGTTTGAATCAGTGAACAACAAAGTGGCAAAGTTGTTAAGTTTTATACACATGAGCTTTTCAACAAGATCTTTGAATGCTCTAATACCACCTTTATTTATTATATTTTATTAAGAATTAGAAATCAGAAAATAGTGAAAAATGCCTCTTACAAGCTAAAAAAAAAAGCCCAAGATGACTTCTAATTGGCTTGTTTTGTTTGAGGAACAGGCCAAAACCCAAAGGATATTCAATTTTAAAGCTGATTAGTTGATTTATCAATAAATCAATCGACAGAAAATTAATCTGCAACTATTTTGATAATGATGCAAAGCAAGAATTCCAAAAACAAACTGAGTATATTTGGGTTTTGGAGTGTTTGTCAAACAAAATAAAGTAATTTGAAGTCAACATCTTGTGATGGATAATTTTCACAACCTTCTGACATTGTGTGGATAAAAAAAAAATCAATCGATTAATCGAGAAAATAATCTGGAGATTAATCGATAATGAAAATAATTGTTAGTTGCAGCCCTATTCAGTTTACAATGATATAAAACCTCACATTGAAGGAGATGGAACCAGAGAATATTTGGCATTTTTGCTTTAATTTATTGTTTCCTGATTGTTTCAGCTCATTTGAAATGTCAACACTGTGTGGGGTCATGATTTGCTGTTAGATGGTTGTATCTCCTCTGATTAACTTCATTATTTGGGTCACATTAAAAAGGACAAAGCAGCAGCAGAAAGTTGCATCCACCTCCAAGTGCGAAACTGATTCATCCACTTACTTTGTGTTGGAGCTGCTCCAGTGGATGGACTCCAGTGTGACGGCACGACATGAGCTAATGATGGCCAGCAGGATCACGGCACCGCGGCTCCATGTGACTCTCCCCATCACAGGAATAAATCGCAGGTCCACAGCGGCTCAGTATCATAAAACAGAGTGGAAACGGGCTAAAATGTGTCGCCCCTGCATGTCTCCGGCGGCTCCAGGTGCGCGCAGAGGACACATTCCTGAGTGAAACCCCAACAAGTTGCGACTCTTCCTCCTGCAGTTGTGTGAAACCTTCCACATTGTGCGTAATTGGCTAGAAAATCATTCGTGTGACGAAATCCATGTATTGAGGACAGAGACTGTGAGGAGTATTTCAGTCATCAGCTGACTGACCGGTCCGCCCATATACAGGCTCATGCGTAGGGGAGACCGGGGCTGGGTGGCACATTTTTTTCCCTCTCTCTGGTGCAAATTTCTTCACATGAGATAAATATAAAGACCAATAAAAGTCTTTATTTATTTGGTGGAAACGGTAGAGGGTTGGTTTTATCCTCTCAACATCTTTTAAAAATCAGTTATTTTAATCCTAAAACTAATTTTTTTTTCTCCCACTTTTCCCAAAGGCACTCAGTTTGAATATATAATATCCACCTCTGGGAGCGAATAATTTATCAGTTTTTTCTTGCTAAAAGGGTTTTTTGGGAGTGTTTCCTCATCCAAATGAAGGGTCTAAGGATAGACAGACTGTAACGCCCTTTGAAGCAAAATTATTTATTATAATTATTTAAAAAATTATATTTATATAAATAAAACTGACTTGACTGACAGCTCATGAGGAAAACAGTGATTTGTGCACAGTATGAGTTTTTATGTATCTGGAAACCTACTCTTGTTTACATTAATGATTATTTCCTATGATCATTTTATCAGAGCTGCCTTTAATAATACCATTTTTAAAATATTTTTTGTATATATTTTTTCAAAATGATATAGATTTTTCAAAATTATTATTTATTTTCCCTTCTGTCTCGCCAGATGTTTATTTGTTGCATCACTGTCGACTGTAATGGGACTGAGCGTTTTCTTAAACAGTGCAAGCCTCTTATAGTGATCACATCTGTCCCGGTCAAATTGATCACTATAAGCGGATGGTTGTTATAACTGATTTTTTTTTCTTTTTCTTTATTTCTCATGCAGATGACCATCTAATTGCAATCTGTATATTTATTACATGAATATGAAGTAATGAAAAGGAACAGCTTCGCTATTTAGGGGGCATTACATGACCGGGCATTATCAATCCCCTTGATGATGGCAGCTTTAACCATAGGTGCTTTCCCCCTGCACATTCGTTTTCTGTCTCCATCACTAGCAGCTGACTGTTTCTCGTAGTTTGACTGCACAAGGTAGTCTGAGGAACACCAAGATTCACTGCTGCATCTCGTTGGCTCATTTTTGACAGTTTGTCATAAGCTTCGAGGAGACTATGTTTTTCATTGAGAGAAAATGACTTTCTTTTTCCGCAGTGTGCACAATGTGCACGCTGCACCACCCTCAGATAGCCAACTGAAAGCAGACGGGTTACCGCGAGGCAAAGTATCATGGGAGTAAAGTAAAAAAAATAGAAATACCATAGTTTTAATGTTTTTCCCCATATGTTGTCATGTATGAAAAGACCCAAAATGAACACTGTAAGCAGACTACTTGATTACTATAAGCAAATTATTTAAACAGCATTTTTATAGGAATGATTCTGTCCCAAGTTTTTTGATCCATATAAGCGGTTGACCACTGTAACTGTGATCACTATAAGCGGTTTCCACTGTATTTATATATACGTATATACAGTATATACTGTATATGATATGATATATGTATATATTTATATTCCACAATGTATTTATATAAGTGTGCAATCATCTCTTAGAGTGTATTATGTGCTTTGTACATAATATATCATGGATCTAAGTCAGATGTTTAGTTCTTGTGACCACTGTGTATTGTTGGAGCTGTCTGTGTTTGTGTTAATGCATAATATATATACAGAATATATACGTATATATGTGTGTGTAAAGTTCATAATTTATATATCTTTTGTATCTACATGGTTTCACCTGCAACACATGGTATTTTTGGATATTGTTGTCAGCTTACATCTACTGTATTAAAAACACACACAACAATGACATTTTAGGCCAACTGAACAGGCTTATTCAAAGAATAAGAGTTTTAATTCTTCACAGTCAAGTAACCACATGAGGAAGTTCAGGACAACAGAGTATAGATTTGACTGATTTCTGCAGTTTGCGGTCTCCCTTGTTGGGGGAAACATTGATGTGGTGACACATAGAAATAGGAGTGAAAGCTGTGAGTCACTGATCACCTTAAATGAACCTACAGGATACACAGACTTTAATGAGATCAGGTCATTAAGATGTCCACCTACTTCTAAACTTAGAGTAAATTCCTCAAATTATAAACAGTGACCAAATGAGTTTGGGAAATCCTCCAGTATATCCTGAGCTTGATGTTTTATTGAGATGGTTTTTATTTCAATATGGATCAATACGTTTGAAATCACCATCGGATGGATTTTCTTTAAGATCCTGTATATTCTGTAATCGCCTCGTTTTCAGGGAATCTGAACTAATGACTAAGTGGTTTAAAAGACTACACAGGGCTTCTGTCACAAGACTAAAGCACCACAAATGATGGCTGAACTGCATGAAAAATGTTTGCTTTTCTGTCGGGAACAGACTGTGTTCTCACTGGCAACATCTTTCATATTTATAATTCATTTAAACCTCGAGTTTTGTTGACATCGACTACACAGAGAAAGCAGATGCAGAGATGTTTTCTCATGTAAACATGAAATTATACAGGTCTCACTTTTGGTTTTTCTAGAACAAACTTCAGATGCACAATCCTCAGATGTTTTTGACTGATTTTATTTTCTCGTCATGCACTCAGCTCCCACATACATTTACAATGCAGACTCCAAACATAAGGTATTAGTGGAAAAGTTTGAATCCAGCTTTTGTCTGAAGCATTTGTCAAATAATCAAAAGCAAAAGGCACACAGTACAAATGAGAATATATGAAACAAAGTGAACTTAGTCACAAATGTTTTCGGTTTGTCTGATGATGAACTGGCCAGAGGATTTTTCACTAGTTGAACTGTGATTGAGATTTTGTTGGGTTTTTTTGTTTTGTTTTCTTTGTCTCGATCTGCTGCTATTTCAGATGGAGTTATCTCTGTTGGAGCCAATTTATTCACAATAGGAAAATTAAGCACAACAGATTATAATCCATCACACAATCTGAGTCACCATGACTAAATATTGAAACGAAAATCCCCTTCAACTCAAAATACAACTGATCATATACTATGTCTTATTGTGAAAACCATATGTCTCCAAATCATAACTTTGTGACAATGCATGTATTGTCACATGGTTATCAATGGTTTATTTAGTTTATGAAGTTTGAGAATTTTCAGTCAACTCTTACTCTTTCAGTTTTTATGGAAAATTAAAAATGGTTGACAGTGATTGGATTCTCTCTGTCTTTAATATGGCATACAGTGTCTCACCATGCTGGCTTTTTCAGCATTATTATCCAATACTACTTATAGAATACTAAAATGTTCCTTTATACTATGGTATAAGTGATACATATACAATATGGGTGATTTTCAAATGGATGTGTCATTTCAAAGCCAGACAGGTTTATTCTGGGTGATCAGGTTTATGTCGAGCAGAGCTATGCTGTAAACTTGAATAATTGAATCATGAAGGAGTTAATCTGCACATGCTTTGGAAGAGGTCTAATGGGAATCTGCACATGCTTAGGAAGAGGTCTAATGGGCGCTGTGCCTGTGTGGGTTTACATTTGAAAACATCTTTAGCATGGGTTGTGTTGAAAAGGTTGCAACTTAAACGTTTTTTTTGCCTCAAATAAGAATCAAAGAAGAACTTTAAATGTGCCACGATTGCAGCATCTTGACATCTTCATGGAGAGCAGGATAGTCTTTGATAGCAGAGTGTGCGTGTGTTAGTCCATTTTTTTGCAACTCTTTATGCATCATATTCCTTCTTCCTCCCAGTACCAGCACCAGAGGCGGCATCATTGCTGGGTGTAGCCATGGTTTTTCGTGAGATCTCCCAGAGTGAAGATAATGCTAACATGTTAGGTGTCTGGTAATAAACAACCCCTATCACGATTAGCATTAACCTCAACCTGGGACTCGACTTGACGGCTGTTACATCATCCATTCATGCTTACCTGACTGTTGGTGCTCAGACTGTGGTGGATGTCCTGCAGGGGGCGACATATGCACTGATCACTGGTTGTACTTTGAGAGATCATTTATATGTTCGAACTGCAGTGTTTCATTCACACGTTTTCACTACATGAGCCAATAGCTGCACATTGTTGTGACTTTGTGGTAACTTAGATTACTGTTACCACAGCTAAGATTTTGGGGCATGGATTACAACAAAACTGCCTGTCATTTAATTGAATGAAATACATTATTTTTTACTTTCTGTGGAAAAAAAATCCAATCTGCTCTGATTAGCCTACATGTTAAAATGTAAACTCTGTCTTAAAACAATTGCCCCAATAATAAGAAAACAAAAAATACTGCACTGTATAGGCAATGAGCTCTTTGAACTTCCACTTTCTTCCTCATATTTTCCCTGAAACAACTTAGGTTTCAAGTTTGATATAAGACATCATTCAGGCATTTTCTTATGGCTGCTCTTTCTTACACATGATTTCCTGTAATTCAGCCTGGTATCATTAGAAATCTGAAGCACATTTCTGTGAGTTTGCACCATGTTTGTGACCCTCCAAAGGGTCTGTGGGAATGAAGAGTTTAAGAGTGCACACTTGGGTACCTGGACGAGTTTTCACCAGGTTTTAAAAGACTGAAATAAGTCCAGATGTGTGGCAGCTGGACCGAACAGTGAAGCTCTGCATCTGTTATCTCTCTCTAGAGACGCTATGAGTTCTAACAGGATGTAGCAGGTGCTGTTATATGTCGACTCTGGTTGAGAATCAAGATGCCAATCGCAGTTGTCAGGAAGTAAGTCTGTGTGCGTGTGTGTGTGTGTTGTAATGGTAGTTAGGTAGTTACTGACCTCTCTCCGGTATGCACCAACTTAACTTCCTCTTCCACCAACTGGTGTCTCTCTCCTTCTTCTCTGCCGAGCGCCTCTCTCTCTCTCCTCTCTGTATTTGTCTCCCTCTCTCCCATTGAGCAGTAAACCAGAATGTGGGTTTGCATGTGTTTTATACACTTGTGTGTGAGTCATGTGAAATCCCCTTGTAACAGAATGACTATAAAAAAAAGAAAATCACGCAACAAATTTGCACTAAGATGCCATTTATCTTTTATGTAAATGCTGCCTACAGAAGAGAAAATTTATTCGTTTCTTGGATTTAAACGGGTTATTTACAGTTACGTCAACTATGATGACAGCGGTAGACATGAAAATGATGTTGATGATGATGACAATTAAAGTCATGCTCAAATATGTAACACGCCAAAGATTTGACAAGAAAACTCATGTGAAAGGATTTTCAATGTGATATTCAGAGAGATTTAATAAAGCCACAAAGGCAGCCATTATACTCACACATTAAAAGAATCTGATGATAGTACCAAATTTGATATACACAATAGTTTGAGCTCTGTCTGTGGAACCAAGCCCTGTTGGCTTTGTATTGAACAGTCAAAGCTTTTCTCCAGTGTTCCCGTGTCCCAAATCCAAACTACTGTATATACTACTACTATATAATCGTCTCAGTATACGGTTTTAGCAGTTAGTATACAGAAAAAATCAACATACTTCAAGCTAGTAGGAAATGACACAATATGTGTGATGTCAGACTTCCATCAAACTGCACTATGCTTCACAAATAGAAAGGAAAATGTCTCTCCCAAGATTTAACACTTATTTTTTTGTTCTTCGAGATCTTTCTGGAGCTGTCTCTCCACCACCCACCATTTATTTTAATCTTTTTCCAGCTGTGAGTAGCTCCTCCATTTCCTTTGTGAACTGCATTGTGGGAGAATAGTTTCCATCAACAGCTCCAAATCGACCATATTCAGTCTGCATTCTCTCTGGTTTGAGTATACTTTACTTAAGTCACTTTTCCAGTGCGAACACACTATATACTAAAGATCGTAGAGTTAGTGTGTGGTGAGGGTTCGGGACGTGCCGTACTGCCACGCTAGCAGCTCTGTGAGGATGTACTTAAGACACAGCGATGCTCTGAGCTAAATGCTAACATGCGGATGTTTAGCTGGTATAATTTTTACTAGCGTGTTAGCATGCTAACATTTGCTAATTAGCACTAAACCAACGTACAGCTGAGGCTGATGGGAAATGTCATTAGTTTTGCAGGTATTTGAAACTAGAGGAAAAGTTAAGGGATCACCAACATGATAATAATTCATCCTGAGGGAAACATGAATGTGTGCGTACCAATTTTTATGGCAATCCATTTAAAGGACCAGTGTGTAGGATTTAGGGGGATCTATTAGCAGAAATGGAATATAATATTCATAATTATGTTTTCATTAGTGTATAATCGCCTGACACTACGAATCATGTTTTCATTAGCTTAGAATGAGCCCTTCATATAGATCTACACAGGGAGCGTTTCTACGGTGAAGCAGCAGCCACCGTAGGTTCTCCTACACGCTTGGAAAGGAAGGGGTGGGGGGAGGGGTATTCAGTTGGTTGCAATCTGCAACCTCACTGCTAGATGCTACTAAATCCTACACACTGGTCCTTTAATAGTTGTCGCTAAATGTCCCTCAAAACTACAAATGTCAGCCTCATGGTGGCGCTAGAGGAAAAGTCAGAAGATCACCAAAATCATTAGGATTCGTCATCTGGGGACTATGAATGTTTAAGGGTTCAAGGGTTCATTTATTTATCATTATACAACACAGGGTTGTATAATGAAATGCAAGCTGTAGTCCCTTCATGCTACACACACAAAAAAAAACAACAAAACAATTAAATACGGTGGAGTTAGGAGCATGAATTGAGAAGCCTCACAGCCTGAGGAAAGAAGCTGCTCTGTAGTCTGCTGGTACGGCAGCGGATACTTCTGTATTGCTGGCCAGACGGCAGCAGGGTGAAGAGGCTGTTGCTGGAGTGGGTATTGTCTTTTAGTATCCTTTGGGCTCTGCACAGGCACCTCACCTCACTGACATCACTGATGCTTGGTAGATAAGTACCAATGATGTTCTGGGCAGTTTTAAGCACCCGCTGCAGAGCCCTACTGTCCTGGGCCGTGCACATCCTATGCCAATTCGTAATGTTTTTTGCATACCCACATGTAAGGCTTGATTTTGTTTAAGGCACGTAAAATGGCATGAGTTTGGAATTAATGACTTTGATTTTTAAAGATTATATTTCAACTAAAGGCTACTAAAATTGTACTGTTGCAAGTGCTGTAATTATGCCCATTTTAGCTTTTGCAGCTCAGCCAACAAGGTCAACCGTCTTCTTCCTGCCTTTGATTTTCAGTGTGCATTTTCTGGGGCTTACTGGTGCCTCTATAGGCCGGTGGTGGTATAGCAGCTCTGCGGTGTAGAGCTCCAAATCACACCCGCTGGCAGGGAAGCACATCACCTTCACAACCACCTCCTCCTCCTCACCTCCTTCTCCTTCCTTCTGAGAGGAGTGAGGAGTTCAAAGGAGGGAGGGGACATGACAGCATCAGAGGACAGAACAATAAAAGGAACAACAAAATTAACAAAAGACACAGACAACAAATAAATGACTACAAGACAATGAATTATAAATACACAACAACATACTGAAGTTCCAAAATAAAATCATAACTATGCAGAACACTCAAAATAACAACTCAAAATGGGTCAGGGATACGCACAGAGATTAATCCCGACCATTCACCATCTGATTTTAGACTAAAAGGTACAGAGGATTTAGCTATTCTTAGTAAGTAGTAGTAGTGGTGGTAGAATGTGACGTTTGTAGATCTCTTTTTATTATTACATTCTCTAATAAAAGCTGACACAATCAAATAAAGGCTGGTAGTTAATGAACCTGTTCTATAAAGGCTCACATGGTAAGCTGAGTAAAATGTACATGAGCAGCAAAGTAGTGAGTATGACATGACTCTGTTGTCGTACTGAAGGAATTAGTGTCATGGAAATGTATATTATGGCAAATTTATCAAAACAGTTTAACATGGAATAAGTGTTGAGTTTGCATTAACAGCAAACACCAAATTTGTGGTCCATGCCTACATTTTGGAAATGTGACCAAAACACACCAATTCAATTCAATGTATTCTACAAATTATTGTGGAAGAAAGGATATACCCTTTCACCATGCTGTGTCTCCAGTTCAGTGATATCTTCACGTTTGTTACTTGGGGAGCAGTACTTGAACTGTAAAGGTTTTACACTCTACATCTTCTCTAGAAAGTACGAGAATAAAAGAAAGCTGGTGGTTACAGGCTTTCCTTGTCGTCATTTTAAAGGCTGATCATTGTTAATTCATTTTGTCAAACAAGACAGTGTAACCAGCTCTGGTGAGGGCAGACAACATCTCCAGTCTGTCCCGTTATTTAGGATGGAAATCACAGAAGCACATTTTCATTTCACTACTCTTTCCTTGGCACCTTTAAAAAATAACTAGGTCTAAACTATGTGCCTGACGTGAGCCCTGATGATATTAAATCAAATCAAACACTATAAATACAAACATAACACAGTCAGACTGCTAAAACAGTACCACAGGACAACTACACACAACTACCTTTACAGATATAGCCATTGTACACTTTTAAGTCTGAAATGTACTGCTGTCTCCAGTGCAGCAATTTACAGGATCATTTTAGCTCTCATCAAGTTAACTGGATTATTTCAGTACACTACTTGTTGTCACTTTCGTTCAATGAACCAACTAATGACAGTCTAGCTGGCATAATTACAGTTTACTTTTTTGTATGTGTGTAACATACATTCAAAAATGCAACTTACTCACAAACAACTGTCACACTTTGCTAAACCATGTTAGTCAGGTTAGCTCATATAGCCAAGATCATCATTATGAAAAACACAAAAGAGAAGCCAGATCTAGAAGACCCTACATATGAATTATATTTAGTTTTATGTTTGTAAATTATAGTAACACTGGGCAAGAAAATTATATGGATCAAGATGGTGCCGCAGATGGCTTCCTCAGTGTGTTGTTGCGCATCGTTATGTTCTTTTTGCTCTTTTTGCTCTTTCACGAGAGAAGAGCTCATGAACATCAGGAAAGCAACTCCAGCTGATATATTTCCCACTTTACTTGCCTCATCCTTGGAATTATTCTCATCAAAGATGCCCTCACCCTTGTCAATGCAGTGAAACGCCAGAGGAGAGGGAAACGTGCCAGTGCGCTCATGGGCGCTGTATGATAGAACATGACGTCTCATATAGGTGCTTCCTAAATGTTAGCATGCGAGGAAGAATTTGAGTTAGCGTCGAGAAATATTTTTATATTAGTGGTCATATATGAAATAAATTCAGGGTCTTTTAACATTTAATTTTGAAATCTCCATCTGTGAGATGAAAGTTGTGGAGTGTTAGTCATCCAGGTGAGTTTTAAGGGATTGTGAACCAAGAAGGTAGCCGCTAGGAAAGAGTAATCTCTTATTGTAGACATCGTATCTTGTGACACTAAGAACATGGCAATTCTGGAATGCTGCCCTTTGGTTTGGATGAAGTGTTCGGCATACTTCAGTTATACCTATGTCTTTCATACCTTGGTTACATTACTGTGCCTGCTTGTAATAGTGGAATTGATTTGGGTGATGAGCGATCCATTAAAGGTTTTCAAACCAAATTAAAGTCTCCACAAACAATACAATGACCGTACAATAACCGTACAATGACAGTAGCAAAAAATATTGGGCCGTCGTAGTTGGGCCCATATACATTTACTAACGCAGTCATGTTTCTTTAATGTCATCTTCGTTTGCGCCCACTCGTTTCCATATCTCGAACCTGTTCTGATAGCATCGAGAGTGAGGATTCTATTTTGGTCAGTGTAGTTTAAATGTCGGCTGCTTTCTTGTGAATATATTTGGCTAGGCCCTCTGAAGTTTCCTGGATAGCCTTCAGGAACTTAATGAGAGTCTGCTTCTTTTTGCCCATCCACCGTGTTTGTTCCCAACAAGGATCCAGCGTGTGGCTGACTTAAAGTCGGAACTGCAGTTTTATTGCAACTTGTATGCCAAAAGTTGTAGTTTGCCATACAGAATAAGGCTGTGCGATATGACGATATGTATCGTGTGACAATAGAAAAATCGTTTCATATTATACTTATCGTTGTGTTGCAAATCACACTCTTAACGGCAATATTTTTCATCATCTGGACGACGCTTTGCGTTCCTCGGCACGGCATCGATGCAGGCAGGAAATTTGAAGGCAACACAAACAAACATGGATGAGAGTGAACGTGACACAGAACGGGGTAATTCCGAACAGGAGAAGGACTCTGACCAGCCAACACAAAACCAGAAGCTCGTACCTAAAAGAGGGGCTACTGCTGTCGCATGGACGTGGTTTGGTTATGAGAAGTATGACACAGACCAGAAAACAGTACTTTGCAAATTATGCTGCAGTTCCCACAACAGACTCAAACACCACTAACTTCTTTTACCACCTAAGCAAGAATGATGTCAAATAGTACAGAGTCAACAGATGAGAGCCACAAAAGTACTTTGACTAAAAGTGTTTTCTATTTACCTTTTTATAAAATATACATTAATATTTTATATTTTGCTCCATGCTTAATTGAAAATTTGCACAAAGGTTCTACATAAAAGGAGAAAAATAATCAAAATATGAATAAGTACCTTTTATTTGTCGAGTTTATAATTCAAACTCTAATAAGAAACAGGCCTTTCCATGTGGTCATAAACTATTTATTCACTGAATTTACAGAAAATGTGTATTGTTACGTGGATATGAAATGACTTGCATCGGGATATGAGATTTTGTTCATATCGCACAGCCCTAATACAGAAGTGTACTAAATGTCTCAGTATTTTGATTAGAATTATGAGGAAATAAAGCAGGATAAAGGCAATTGCCAGGGCCTACTGCCAGGAGCTCAGAAATACAGAAATTCCTTGTATGTGAAAATCTACTTGGCAATAAACCTGATTCTTATTCTAAAGAGGTAGTGGATCAGATAGAAACTGTATATCGATATGGTTTAGCCTAAGTCAAATATTCTCTCTGGAAACAGGTACCTCAAACAGCTAAATCATTAGCAACAGTACAGTAAGAAGGTAAAACACCAAAATCTCCCTTACAAGAAATTTCTAAAGCGGCTGTAATTGTACGACATCATAATTTTTAGCGGTATGCAGCAGGAGTGTAGGGTAAACACTTTTCTGAGCTGCTCCATGCGTTCCAAGTCTATGAAACAATCTGTTTTAAATATTATTTAATATAATTTGTCTGACATAAAAATTACAAAAGTTTAGTTTACAATATTTTTGCAGAATATTGCAATGTGGTATGGAACTGTCTTTACATAGTACCTTTTTTATGAAACAAGAAAAATCTGCCATGTGGAAATTGTTTATAATAAACTGATAAGTGGACAGAGTGAAGGACGGAGGACTGACCTGTTTTTCTGAGTGGTTGGCAATGTTGAAGACCAGCGGAGGGATCGAGCCTTCTTTGGTTTTCCCAACATCACTGCGGAAATGTTCACTGGCAGGCAGACAGCTGAGGAATACACACGCACACACAAAGTCTAAGTTTACTGTACTGGTGTAGAACATTTTACACACTGTCAGAAAAAACCCTGGGATGCCTTTTAACATCTCTACTTGTACAGCTCCCATGACTTTAGCTGAGCATGACAGTGAGTCTGTGCTCTTCTTCTGTAGTGTTCACACCATGAGCAGCGATGTGAGAGCCAGAGGAGCAGCAAGTTTACCTGGCGGGCAGCTTGTAGATGTAACTGCAGCCATCTTCGGTCCAGATGATGACTTTGTCTGCGGCGATGAACTCCCCTCCAGTCCAGGCCTGGTCGTTGTCACTGGGCACTGAGCAGAGCAACGAGTAGTCACCTGCGTCAAACACCTGACACACACGAGAAAGAGAGATATACATTTTTATTAAAGTAGCTATCAGCTCAGGCAGGGTCACACTGGGGCCAAAATTTCAGGACTCTACTCCAGTACTTGGTGCGTAGTATTTCTTAGTGGTAAAGCTGGTTCTTACCCTCCAGTACTTGGAGCATACGACCAGCAGGCTGCTCTGAGTGAAGGTACAGAAGGAAATACTCTGACAGCCCTGACAGTAGATGGGTTTGGACTCTTCTTCAAACACAGGATCCAGGTCCTGAACACACACACACACACACACATACACACATAACAAGTTAGAACTGATTTAAGAGATTGAGAGAAATAGATAATGGTATATCAGCTGATATTAGTTTTTTGGTATTTCGATTTTATTGGGGAAAATAAATTTGAGTTGTATTATTATTATTATTATTATTATTATTATTATTATTAGTGTATGTTCACATATAATTCTATACTAAATATCAAAATATGGTAGTGTACCTGCATCCTGCTGACCTCAGCTGTGATGATCCAGACCTTCAAAATCCCCGTCACTGACACTGCCACCACAGTGTCCTCTATATAGAGACAGAGTAACACAAAGTCAAAGTTAGTGCCTCCTGAAAAAGAGATTCTAAATCAAAACAAGGGTTCTTAAATTATTCACTACTGAAGGATGATACATTTATCAGCTGAATGCAACAAACTATTAAAGAATTCTTTAAATAAAATACGACCCCCATTTAAACAATTCAATTCAATTCTTGTCTTAAGGCAGCTTGCAGGAGTTGGACCATTGCACAAATCTGAATGCAAAATGGAAAGCATGAGTTAAGATCATTTCTTTTTCAAATCTGTCCTTACCAGGATGAAATTAACAAGACAAGGAAATTCGTAACACTATTCAATGTTTATCAAATCGTAAGGTGCCAGGAGGTGGTTACACCACAGAAAGTTTAAAAGTTTTTTTCAAAAGAAATGACCACGCTGCTTTGTTTATATCATGATGTCAGACAGAAGCAATCAATGCCACCAACAATGCGGATGGGCACCATACTGTACCGTTGTTCCCGAAACCTGGGAAAGACCAGCTGGATGTGAACCACATAAGCTATTCGCAAAAATATTACCAAACATCTCAAGAGTTGTTTCCACCTTAATTCATCTGGATCAATAGTGGCAAGAATGGGAGCTGTTGTAGTAGGCTAGACGTAATTCCAACCCCCCCTCAATGTTTTATACCAGGCCTTATAGTGATCAGCCATCATTTGTCCATGCCAGCCACGCTTCCATCTATTATTCAGACTCATGCATACCAGCATTCTCTGTGTATGGGATTTAAATTACTGGAGGACCAAGTTAAAAGTGGGGCTTTAAATTGGCTGTAAATATTAGAGGGGCAGGAGGAGGAAAATCACAGACATACGTATGTGTTCCAAACAGCATTAAAATCACTGACTAGCGCATGCAATATTAAATTCACCTGAACGCCCCTAGAAAAAACAAATCCCATACGTTTAAATACTTTCTTCTTTTCCAGCTCCATCAGTGTCTCTCACCTTGTGTTCGGTGGGATCGGATGATGCTCATGGAGCTGATCCAGTCAGGAGAGATCTTGGACACCAGCGAGTACAGGACCTCCAGGCTGGTGGCATCCACCACAAGGATTTCTGGGTAATGGCCATTACAAAGCAGACGTCCCTCCCTCTGAGTGCCAATGGTGAACTGATAGAACTGGAGAACCACAGAGGAAGAGGACAAACATGGAGGAGAGGAAGAGAGGGAGAGACCGAAAGGTGAGGAGAGATAGGAACAGGAGGAGAGACAAATTACCACAATGTGATCCAAAAAAAAGCCTTTCAGCAGCTTAAGGGGCAAAACAACTCTCTTTCCAGCTATGCTTTTAATATGAAAGATCTGCAGGAACTGTTGGTCTTCATTGACAGTAGCTTAATAGCAATCGAAAAACAGCAAAGTCGAAAAGACTGGAAATAACTAGTGAATGAAGAGTAACGCTTTGGCTACACTGAACACGTAATGTGTGCGGAGCGTTCAAGTGGTGGATGTGCCGTGGAATGTAACTTTTTACTGGCAACACCTGCAGCGTATGTACGGCGTGGGGTTGTGTGAGTCACAGTCACGGTGAGCTTTCATTTTGAGATTGTGTCTTCAGTTTTTGGACCCAGCATGGCACTGTGAAACTTCAGCTTTTTCACCGAGTTTGTGTAATATGGGTAAGTTAACATCTACAGACTACAGTAGACTACGTTAAGGGATAAAGTCACTAAGCAACCGCCAGCTGGTACTGGCAAAATAAATTCTGACAGGGTGATCAAGACTCCAAACTCCCAAAACCAAACTGCCAAAATGCTATGCTAAAATGCACTGCTGTTCCTGTATACCGGTAGTTTATTTTAAAGATTTATAGACACTTTATGACCCATTTCTGTGTAAAAGGACCGCGCACACCTCATGTAAAAAAATATAAAAAGAAGACCGGCCACTTTTTAGGTTTGTTGAGCGCATACACACCACTTATGTGCTGCTCTCACGCCTGGTGTAGTTGCAGTGTTGCAGGAGCCGCTCTGCGAACGGTCCGCATACGTTACATGTTCAATGTAGCCAGCCTGTAATTATGTTGAAAAGAGAAACTGAGAGCAGCAGAGTGGTGACTATGACATGACTTTGTCACTTTGTTGTACTGATGGAATTAGTGCAGTGGAAATGTATATTGTGATTAATTTACCATGTGAGCTACAGTATTACAGTAATTACACACCCTCAGTGTTTTTTACCCATCCTTTATTAGCGACTGGCTTTTATTTGTTTGTGCTTATGTGAGACTAAACCAGTATTTGAATACCAGCTTTTATTTGAGAATTTAGGTTGTGTGTGTCTTACCTGTATGCCAGTGTGAGCACAGGCCAGCTTGGTGAACTCAATACAGCGTCCATCGTTCACATCCCATAAACACATCTCTCTGAAAACATGAACAAACTGAAGTTAGACATCAATGATGGAAATTATCTGCAGTTAAACTTACATCCTGGGGTTTATGATGGCGGAGCATGGAGATGCGGCAGCCAGTACCTCCCTCAAACTTTGCTACATTTTTGTTTTAATTTGTTATCTTTTCACCTTTATTACTAAAGCACGTATTACCTATGACAGAAATGCACTCATCAACATCAGAAAAGGAAGTGTGGGGATTGGATTAAAGATGTAGTCTATGATTCTAATCCAAAACAGTTTTTGTCAAATTCAGTGAATATCTCCTGGCGGTCCGCTAGCTTTCCGTTCTGTGTGTGCGCTGAAAAAAAAGTTCGGTGTTCATACACAGCCCTGGCTCTGTAAACGGGAACCAAACAGAGAGGCTCAGGTAGAGCCACCCAGGTCGTCAAATACCGACGCTTTAGCCGCGTTTCCACCAAACACTTTGGTATAATATGTCACAACTCGTGCTCGTGCACAGGACAAACTAATACTGTACGTTACTCGCGCAAGTTGGAAGGAGCACTGAGGGGAGGAAAGTATTTGTTTGGCTCTTGAGTTCAAATATCAACAAGCTTTCTCCAGAATCATAGACTATACCTTTAAGTGTAGCAAACCTCGAGACGATCGCTCGAAAGTGCCACCGAAAGCTGTGCCATCGCACCAGGGAAGAGGAATGAGAGACGGGATAAGAGCTAAGTTAATCCATCTTGGCTACTCCACTACCCAGCCTACTCCTGGCTCATGTCCGGTAAATAAAATGGATGAAATAAGACTCAATAAAATAACTCAGCAACGGGAAATCAGAGACTGTTGTAACCTCATCTTTACAGAGACCTAGCTTCATCACAACATCCCAGATCAAGCTATTGCACTCGACAGGCGAACCGTGTTCCACGCACACACAACACAAGACTCCGTTAAGACAAGGGGAGGCGGACTCTGTGTTACATCAATGATGCTTGGTGCTCAAATGTAGTCAAAGTGGATGGACAATGTTCCCCAGATGTCGAGTTTAGGGCTGCAACAACAAATCGACGACATCGATGAAAATTGATTCTAAAAATATTTGGCAACAAATTTCATTATCAAGTCGTTGGGTTGTTGCACGCTGTGTCGCGGAGCTGGCTACGTCACTTAAAAAACAACCATTTGAAACAAGGCAGAAACGGAGAAAACTGTTTGACGAAGATCATCTTTAGTACAGAAGCACTTCACATTAAATTCGAATAAAAAGTGTGTTAAGTGCAAACTATGTAAAACCGATCTTGTGATTCAGCTTGAATGGGTTACTGGCCTTTACATAAGTATTACATAAGTATTATTTTTATTTTATTTTTTATTTTATTTACTGACTGAAACAACAAGGCATGCATTGAGTTTTATGCAAATTGTGCTATTATGCATACTCATACTGTCTTACTCATTTGAGAAAAAAACAACTCACTATGAGTGGCTACTTGATGGGGAATAACGCGTCGTGCACATCACAGCAAGCAGCTGTTTTGACAGATAGTGTCCTAAACTTGTCACCGACATGAGGCCACTATCAATGGTTGAAGATGATGGCTTCAGAGCAATGATCAACACCCTCCACCCCGGTTACACTCTTCCCTCAAGGATCCATTTTACTAATGTGATGGAGTGGAAATATCAAGAGACATTCCAGGAAGTGAAGATTTCAATAAAAGCCAAATAACAGCAAAATTGCTCTCACCACTGATGTATGGACAAGTGTAGCCACTGAAGCCTACCTTGGCATTACATGCCATTACATCAAAGATGATTGGGACATGGAGTCAATTTGCCTTACCACCATGCCACGGCAGGAGAGACATACAGCATCCAACATTGCAGAGCGGTTGGAGGAGGAAGCAGCCAGGTTTGAAATTCCTCCAAAAATTATGGCCATTGTGCATGACAATGGTGCCAATGTTATGACTACGCCAAACTTACTGGAGGAGACACATGGGTGGTCCTCTGTGCGCTGCACTGGCCATACCTTGCAACTCGTGATCAATTCCGCATTGAAGCACCCAAGCACTGAAAAAGCTATTGGGGCTGCAAGGTGTCTTGTGGAACATTTTTTAAACAGCGAGCTAGCCTGCAACAAGCTAAGAGAGAAACAGCAACAGATGGCCAAACCTGAGCACAGACTTGTTCAGAATATAAGTACAAGGTGGAACAGCACGTTCTACATAATAAGATGACTGCTTGAGCAAAGGTGACCTGTAACAGCAACGCTGTCTGACCCCTCTGTCACAGAGAGGGGCAAAAGGTACCTGGATTTGAAACCAGACCAGTGGAGCCTGCTGGAAGAGCTTTCCACAGCCCTTAAGACTTTTGAGCGTGCCACTGTCTTCATGAGTCGGGGGAAATACATAACAATCTCCGCAGTACCTCCTGTTGAAGTCCACCCAGACTGCTGCCTTCGAGCCAGCCCCGATGCGGGCTTTCCAACTCACTGCTGCAGAGCAGCTGCAACAGCGATGGAAGAGGGAGACCTCTTTCTCAGACACGGCACCAAACACAATGATCCTCTCAACTGCCCTGGACCCAAGGTTCAGAAGTTTCTAACACCTGACGAAGTCCTAAATGTGCAAACCAAAGTGCAAATATTGGCACTCAGAGTGAGAAGGGAGATGAATGAGCAGCAGCAGCTCTGTGACCAAACCAGTGCCACCTCCACCATTACCTCAGCTGCTGAACCTACAACTCCTGTTTCTTTACTTGACTCACTCACATTTTGAAAACAGCAGTGAAGAAGAGAATAGAGAGCGGGTAGCTGAGGATCTCAACAACCAAGTGAGGAATGAAGTCCTCACATACTTTGGAGAGAAGCCCCTTGCCAAGGAAGAAGGCTAACAAGGATAGATATCCCACCATGGCCAGGCTAGCAAAGTCCTACTTATGCATCCCTGGCACCTCAACACCATCTGAGCGGCTGTTCTCTGCAGCAGGCATCACAGCTTCCAAGAAGAGAGCTAGCCTTAGCCTGGAGCATGTGGACATGCTAACATTTTGCATTGCAATGCAAAGTTCCTGTAGAAAGAGAAAGAGAGAGGGTGTGTGGGTGGGTGAGTAAGTGAGAGATAGTGAGTGTGTGAGGGAGTGAGTGAGAAACAATCTACCTACACAGTCCGTGGCCTGTTGTTAAAGCTATCTGATGTAGCAAATCCTGTTAACAGTTTGTGTTTTATGTTTTTCACTTTTATTATTTAGAATTTATTATTATTTTAACAGCTCAGGTTCGTTCAAGCAACATAAAAAATACCTGTTTTTTGTGCACTTAATAAAAAAAACAAGCATATATCTTTTGCACATGTTGTATAGCATTCATTCAGGTCTGTTATTTGTGTTAATATTGTCCATTTGGAAAAACATTTTGTTAAAATAAAATGGTGGAAATACTTTTTTTTTCATGTTTTTTTTTAAAAATCTGATTAATCGAAGAAATAATTGACAGTTGAATCGATTATAAAATTGTTGCAGTCCTAGTCGAGTTCATAATGTTAAGATGCTGGCCATATTATCTGCCTAGAGAATTCACCAGTGTTTTTGTTGCTGCTGTTTACATTCCTCTAGATGCAAATTCAGACTAGAATTACCGCCCTGAGGTTGTGTGCCTCCACCAACCAGTCAAGTTGCAGTTTACATCCATGTTTGTCCAGACTCATACAATATGTAGTGAAGACTTTGAAGGAATTTAATAAAAGGTATTAAGTGAAATTTTTGGCGAAATGGAAGTTATGACTATATTGACATGCAGGTTTGGAAATTAACTTTTGTCCACCTGCCACTGTGCCTGGTGGACAAAGAGATCTACAAAATTCAAGCATGATTATTAAAGTAGGCTATTTTATTTCATAAGGTAAATATTTAAACTCTTAAGGAAAATACTGACATACTAACATACTGACACCTCTCTCTCTCTCATACACACTCATAGTGCACACACACACTGGGCCATCTTCAGGCTAGTTAGTGCCTTCATGGCAGCCGTATCCTCCGGGGCTGATTTTCCCTGTACTCAGAGGTGTAGTGCTATTTGTTTAAGTACCAGACCCCACCTATGATGCACGTGCATACATGCAAGTGCACAGTTAAGTTGTGGCTCGTTTCGAATGTTATGTAACCGCTGTTCCTACAGTGGCAAGTTTACATTATTTAACTACATCATCATAAACTTTTACCTTTTCAGATGTTCCAAAAAATGGAAGGACGTTTTGCTGCCTTTTCATTTACTAGTCAACGTTAGCTAGCTGTAGACTGGAGAAAAAATAATTTAATTCACTGTGCCACTCAAAGGCTGCCAGCAGGTACAGGCAACTTTTATGGTAGAATGTTTTCTTGCATGTTACTCAATGCATGAGTTGACGTCGTGAATCAATCAACACACCTTAAATGTCAATATGACGACTTTGACCAACTTTGTCACCTCATTAAAGTGTTGGAGTGAAACAAGCAGACTCGCGATTCAATCTGCGTTCTGAAATGTCACAAATTGCTCTGTTAAAAAT
The DNA here is from genome assembly GCA_003416845.1 of Oplegnathus fasciatus. NCBI lineage: Eukaryota > Metazoa > Chordata > Actinopteri > Centrarchiformes > Oplegnathidae > Oplegnathus > Oplegnathus fasciatus. The sequence continues at coordinate 1,013,932 of NTHP01000027.1, forward strand.
GCATTATTTGTTTGTATATGTTACTTTTATTTACACGCCACCGTGGCTGGTAGGTTGAGCAAATTCACCCGCCACTACACTAAATCACTCGCATTTGGCGGGTGGCGGGTGCTAATTTCCAACCTTGTTGACATGTGTGATTCCAGTGAATAATTTCCAGTGAGAAACATGCTGTCTTTACTTAGAGACTATTTTTACAGAGCAGTACAGAGGACTGATAGAGAGCTTCATCACATGGTGCAATGACAATCACCTGAAGCTCAATATCGGCAAAACCAATGAGCTTGTGGTGGACTACCAGAGGAACAGGAGGCCCCCTGTTCTGTTTGTCATCCAGGGAGAGGAAGTGAAGAGGGTGGATATTATGATGTCCCAGTGAAGTTGACCTTTGACTTTTTGGGTAAAAAATGCCATCACTTCATCATTTTATCCTATTAGACAAATTCTGTAATAATTAATGTATGAATTATGGCCAAAAATGTGTTTTGTGAGGTCACGGTGACCTTTGATCACCAAATTCTAATCAGTTCATCCTTGAGTCCAAGTGGACGTTTGTGCCAGATGTAATGAAATGAAATGCACTACGGGAACTGTATGAGGTCATCAGCAGTCACATGACAAAACAGCTGGGATGATATTTTTATTGTAGCTGGTGATTTTAATAAAACAGATCCCAGAACTGTTTCACCTAAATTCCACCAGCATGTCCACACCCCCACCAGGGGAAACGATACCCTGGACCATGTTTATACGAACATTCGTGTCAGCTACAAAGCCCTACCCTGTCTCCATTTTGGTCAATCAGACCATATTTCCCTGCTTCTCTTGTCTACTCACTCCCAGCTGATTAAAAGGGTCAAACCATCAGAAAAAAAAATTGGACAGATGAAGCTACAGCAGCTCTGCAGGACTGTTTTGAGTGCACATACTGGCACATGTTCAGAGATGCCACCACCCAGGAGAACCACATCAATATACATCATCAGTGACATCATACATCAGCAAATGTGTTGATGATGTGGTGATCACAAAGACAATAAAATCATTCCCCAACCAGGAAGCCTGAATGAATGAGGAGATGAGGTCCCTATCCAGAGCCAAAATAGCTGCCTTTCAGTCAGGTGACAAGGAAGTATACAACACCGCCAGAGCGAGACTGAAAGCTGGCATCAAGGAGGCAAAGCGGAGACATCAGGAGAGACTGGAGAGAGACCTCAACACCAACAACACCAAAGACATGTGGCAGGCAAGCCAGAACATCTCAGGCTACAAAAGCAGGAGCTTCACATGAGAAGGCCACTTTGCCAGATGAGCTTAACACATTTTATGCTCGCTTTGATCTCCTCAACCAAGAGTTAGCTGTCAAGTCTACTCCGCCTCCAGAGGACCGGCCACTGTCAGTATCCACAGCGGATGTAAGAAAACCCCTGCTGAGAGTGAATATGAGTAAAGCTGCTGGGCCTGATAACAACCCTGGCCGTGAAGAACTTGTGCCAACCAGATTTGTTGATGTCATCTGACATTTTGACATTGATGACATTTAACATCTCACTGTCACAGGAGACCCGTTCCCACCTGCTTCAAGATAGCCACCATTGTTCCTGTACCTAAAAAGTCTGCAGTGTCTAGTTTGCAACACAAATTAAATTACAAGACAGAAACGGACAGACAAACAGATCAATGTGATAACAATAACTAAATATGAAACAATGTAGGAGAAATCTGGACAACTGGTGTACAAGTGACAACAAAAAAATAAATGCAGAAGATTCTGGATGAGTTTCTTAAAAAAAATGCTGCGGTTAAAAATGCATATTAACAAGTCATTCTGTTGTGTAATTTTAGTAAAAGCAATCACCATCTATATGAAACTTTTGATAGATGTGTGTGTGTGTGTGTGTGTGTGTGTGACAAAAACGTACTCACCCGCTCTCTGATGCACTGACGATGTATTGTTTGTCACTGCACGCACTGGCTTTAGACAGACAGGTGATGGAAGCTGTGTGACCAAACAGCATGGCCCTGGGACAAATCTGAGTGGAAAACAAAAGAAAAGAAGAACAGGGAGTTATGGTAAGACGATGAAAAGCAGAGTAATTAAGAGGTAGGTGACAAACACACACACAACCACTAACATCACCACCACCACCTTCACCCTCATCAATACCTCCAGCTCAGGTGTCATGTCCCAGAGGCAAATCTGTCCATCATGGCAGCCGGTGATGATGGTGCTGAAGTCGTCCATCACCAGCAGACTGCTGATGCAGTGGGTGGGAGCCATGCGGCCCCAGAGCACTATGGGTAGAACTAAGCTGTTCCCCGACATTATGCTGATGTGTCTGGGAAGAGAAAGGGACAGTTAGAGTGAAACAGAGGGACAAAATGAGACAGACAGACTGACAGACAGACAGAGAGAGATCAAAATGATTATGATGAGGCACTGATCTAAAGATTAGCGGTACAAAAGTTAACCATCGTATTGATTTAAATCTAAATTAACTTAAAGAGCAACTTGCAGGTTAAAATTATTACAGAATTTCTTTTTTTAAGAAGAATTTTGAGGAAAAAGTAGCTGTTCTCAGCAATGCTCCTAAAAACGCTCTCATATTCGCGTTCAGACTCTGCCTCAGCTCAACATGCGGTAGCAGGTGGTAGTGAGTGTAAGTGATTGTAATTTAGTGAGTCTGTCTTTCTTCTGTAGTTTTACGTTGCTTTTCACCATTTTTTATCATGGTGAATTATTGTGTTTGTGCAGACTGCACACTCCAGCCTGTCACGACGGCCGGTCCACAATTTTCAGGAAAAGCAGCAGCGCTAACCTCTCGTGCCCAGGTGCGTGTTGTGCAAGTGAAGAGACGGGACTTTACTGCTGCTTCTGTAACGAAAAACGTGGTTGTGTGCAGCGCTTATTTTAGACCAGGGAATTATGTTCCTGGCAATATGATGGAGTTCAGGATGGAATGTCAAAGCCAGGCCTGTGTGAGGCTGATAGCTGGTGCAGTTCCTTCAGTACACACAGGAGCTTCATCAGGTCCACCGTCTAGTTTTACTGTAGCCTGGTATGTGATATCAAACTTTACAATACTGTGATGTGAACACAGGATTAGCTATCATTAGTTATCATTAGTTATCGTCAGCTGTCGTTAGTGGGCCACTCACCAGGACACCTGCCCAGTCCTCCACTGATTCCATTCACACCACAACTCAATTTCTCTCCTCTGGCCACAACTAATTCTAATCCTGGTCTGTTCCTGGTCTCTTGGACACCTAACAGGCTCATAATTATAAGACTCCTATACATTACAAACTCTTCAGTGTCAAAACCAGCATTGGGATCCAGACCTCTTAATGTTAAACTGGACCTAGCTTGGCCGCTCTTCCTTTTGTTACGCCACGTCCAATTCATCTTTTTTGATGCAGAAGTAAAACTCTCCAAAACTCTACAAAAATGACTCCAGAAGTTACTGTAGTGTATACAAACAGTTGACAAATTAAAGGAAAAACCTGAGTGCTTGACCCCTACAGTGTGTATAAAAATGCTGAGTGAGCAGGCCCAGTTGATCCTGATTTTGTATCAACATGGCAAGAGGAAAAGATCTAAGTGATTTTGACAGAGGGTTCATTGTTGGGGCATAGATGGCAGGAGCTTCAGTCACAAAGAGCTCAACTGGCTGGAGTTTCAATAGGAACAGTGACTTAAGTGTCATCGGCATTGGGAAAGGCCATATTCTCGACAAGTGGGCGAGTGCATGTGTGGCGTACACCGAGAGAACGATACAGGCCTGAATGCTTGACGCCTACAGTGAGGGGATCTGGTGGCTCTGTTATGCTGTGGGAACATTTTGCTGGCATGGTTTGGGTCCACTTGTGCCCTTAGAGAGACGGGTCACTGCAAATCAATACAAAGTTGTTCTGAGTGATCACCTTTATCCTATGATGAAACATTTCTATCCTGATGGGAGTGGTCTCTGGATGACAATGCCCCCATCCATAGGCCATGAGGGGTCACTGAATGGTTTGATGAGTATGAAAATGATGTGAATCATATGCTATGGCCTTCACAGTCACCAGATCTCAACCCAGTTGAACACCTATGGGAGATTCTGGACGGACGTGTTAGACAGCGCTCTCCACCACCATCATCAAAACACCAAATGAGGGAATATCTTTTGGAAGAATGGTGTTCATCCCTCCAGTAGAGTTCAGAGACTTGGAGAATCAATGCCAAGGNNTGTGTAGTATATGTATATTTTTTTGAAAATCTAGTTTCTACATCATTTTCCTACACACTGATTTGCTGGAGTTTCCAACCTGCAAGCTGCTCTTTAACATCACAATTCATAATTAATCTTGAAAGCAAACAACAGTTTTTGAGGTACACATTTACAGGGACCCCCTACAGAGGTCTGGGCTAAGCTCCCAATGTCCTCAAATCCTAGAAACGCCCCTGGTTTATAGTCATGGCATGCTAAAGACGTTGGTATGCCAATTGTACAATTGTACATGATCATATGTACAGACAGTATAGTAACATGCTGACATGAACATATCCCGTGTACACGACCTGTCAGATCAGTACATTAACACATTGGTCATGTCACAGACACATATACATTGTCAATGAGTCATGAGTCACTGTCCTGTCACGAAGACAGGCACAGACACAGCAGTGACTCTTGGACAGAAATAAACAACACACAGTAAGTAAGACACTTTCACATCAACAGAGAAACACATCATCAACAGTTAGTGTTTTCGTGCTTCATTTGAATCATTAACCTTGGCTTTACATTCAGTTTTACAGGCTGCGCAGCAACGTTTAGGGAGCGTCAGCTGTCAGCTGCAGGACAGCCACTGACACCTGGGACAAAGCCAGCAGCGGACAATTCTGCAGATATTTCCACTCAGAGTCACCTGTCACTGATTATTACATGTTAACTAGAGGACAGATTAGCAGTGCAGTGATCTGTGAAATGCTAACGTTACACTACACCTGCAATGTCGCGACTACCGGGTTAGCAACACGGCTAACGGAACCAAAACAGAATGTTGAAAACTGTATAGATACTTACCAGAAAAAGAAATCCTACTGGAACATTTCCCTCCGTGGCAAATACCAACAGAAATGACCCTCCTTTTCGGCTTGTTTTTAGCTGCTAGTCTCACTGACAGACCGATCTATTTGGTCAGCTGATCACGGGACAGCCGAGAGCCTTCTTCTTTTTCTTCTTTGAGTTTTAATGGCGGTTGGCAAACCAGTTTATAGGTGCATTACCGCCACCTATTGGACTGGAGTGTGGAGCTGCAGATTGGCAGGGGAAAAAAATTCTCTCTCTTATTCCTGTTACTCTTAAATAATTAATTAGAAGATTTTATACTTCCCATGATGTGATTCCTTGCAGATTCCCCAGTGTAATATTGTGTTTTCCACCATTTAGTACTGATATTAATTCCCTTCTTTCTTCATCATACCTGTTGCAATCTATCAGTACATGTTTGGCAGTTTCCGGTTCATTACAGTGTGTCCAGAGCCCAGTGGGGTGCTTTCCTATTCTATGGAGTGTTTGATTTAAACCTGTATGTCCTATCCTCAGACGGGTCATGACCATCTGCTCCTTTGGGCTCCTGCTCCGTATTCCACCAACTCCTATGATCCTTTATGATAGTTTCAGCCTCTGCTTTACTTAACGGTACTTGTATGTCATTTAACTGTTGTTTTAATGATTGTTTAGCCAATATGTCAACCTTCTCATTTCCTTCCACCCCGACATGAGCAGGAACCCAAAGGAAGGAAATATCAGTCCCCTATAATGTAGCCTGAGTAGCATATGAAAGATTTCATACACAATATCCTGCCTGCACTGACAAGCTATCAGAAGCGATTACGACACTGGGTTGGTTATTTTCTTCCACCCATTGCAATGCTAATAATATTCCGAGTAATTCAGCTGTGTACACTGATGTGTGATGGTCTCTTTTTCACTGCTACCTCACAATGAGGGATGAAGAATGCAGCACCTGTGTGCCCAGTCTCCGGTTCTTTTGAACCATATGTAAATATGAATATCTTGTGTTGGTGTTGGTCAATATAGTTTTGTACTATTGTCCACTTTGGTACCAGTTTAGGTTTCTCTTTTAATTTTTGCTGCAGACTTTTATCTATGGATGGCATATTGAATCTCCAAGGAGGTAGGCCTATAGCTGATGGTGGAACAGTGGGGCTTAGTTTTAGGTTACATATAGGCCTACATTTTGCACCCTAGCATTCTCTATCCCCCCAAAACTGCAAAACCTGCTCCCAGCACTCAAAATGGCCTCTGTAGGGTGTGATCTACTATGTCCTTGCAGACTAACCAAATATACCAGCACAAGTTTGACCCTCCTAATTTGTAGAGGCATTTCCCCCATTTCAACTTGCATTGCAGATATTGGTGATGTTTTAAATGCTCCATCACAAATTTGGGGAGCCTGAGCCTGTTCAACATCAAGGTTTTTTTTCAACATAATTAGTAGAAGTAGTTATCTCCCTTGGTGCTGAGAAGGCATTTGATCACGTCGAATGGGAGTACCTATTTTTAGTCCTTTAGAAATTCGGCTTTGGGAACAAATTTTGCTCTTGGATTCGCCTTTTGCACACATCCTTTAGGCATTATGTCTCCTCCCATTTTCCTAACTTTCCTGCTCTACCTCTCGTAGGCTCGTACAATTAAACATTTTACAAAGATTATATTTCTCCAAATCCAGGCTATCCAAAATATATCCAAATGTTAATGACAAATGTGACGGATGTCAAGCCTCCCCCCGTGACCTCAGTCATAAGTTTGTTCACTGCCCTAAATTGCAAACCTATTGGTCTCAATCTTTAAAACCCTTTTTGATGTTCTTGAGCTTAACCTGCAACCATGCCCCTAATAGCCATCTTCAGTGTCCCCATGGATTTGTCCTCATTAAATTCTTAACAAGCAGACATTGTCGCTTTCACAACTTTGTTAGCCTCTCGCAGAATTCTTCTTAAATGGAAGTCCGCACAGCGTCCCTCCATCTCTACTTATCTTAAAGATGTGATGTTCTTTCTCAAGCTTGGGAACGTTAAGTACTAACGAGAGGTTCAAATGATAAATTTGTTGCAATTGTATTTGTTGAGTGGCAACTGTTTAGACCATTCTTCAATGCCCTGCAGAGGCTTCTTTCAGGTTACAATTTTATTCTCATTCATTCACTTATTTTATTTTTCTGCTTCACATTTCTACCAGATACCATCCCATTTAGTCTGTGCCTGCCTACTTATATGATAAGTTACCCTCATAATTAGTTGTGGGTCTGTATACCACTGTGTGAGTGACGGTTGTGTAATATGTTGAATTTCGTGCATATGGCTGTGCTCAGGGCTTACTTTCCCACTACTGCTTCCAACACATGTGATGTCTATGATTTATTATTTTATAGCCATTTATTTATTTTTATTTTCATTCTTGTTATTATTACTTTTACCACTTTCTCTCCTGTTGTTATAGGTTGTGGGAGGCAGTTGGGTGGGGCTACTGCTGTTTGTAATGCCCTGTAACCACTGCAAATTTAAATTTTAAAAGCTGCTTTTTACAAGATTTTAGTAAGGTTTCATTTTCATACAGTAACGACTGGTGACACAAGGAATAGGACTCTATAGCACGACTCAGACACAGAATGGGTTTGGAGTGAAAAACACAGTCTTTACTTGCAGCAAGCAGGGTTCAGTACATAGGTGAGCAGTCAGACCAAGCAAACAAATCCAAAAGGGAGCAGGCAACAGCCAAAGTCAGGCAAAGGTAAGTCAAAACCCAGAAACCCAAAGATAACTGACACAAAGAGATTGCTGGAACATTTGACACAAAGGGCAAAGACGAACTGGCACTGGGAGAGGGGAGCACACAGACTAAATACACCAGGTGAGTAGATAACAAGGGACAGGTGGAATTAATTAGGGCGGGGCAGGTAATCAGGCAGACGGAAACACACGAGGGCAGGAAGTGAAGTGTCTGAAACGAGAGGAGAGGTAAGTATACAAAATAAAACAGGAAATGTGCAAACATAAAACATGAAACAAGACAAGGCTAACGGAGAGGACGAGACGTTACATACCATGCTTATGATTATCAAAGTCTCAGCCCATTATCAGAGTCTCAGCCCGCCAATCATGCCCCGACATCACTCGTAGTCTGACCACACTCACTGATAATATCTAATGTGATGAATAGTGATGAAAATGTGGAGACAGTCTATTGCCTCAGTGCTTGCTGGGAGGGTTTCACCACACTTACTACAACTGTAATTGTAACTGCAATCACATGATCAGCACTCAGCCAGTCGTATGGTTGCTGGTCTTTGAAAGCAGTTTGAGGATTGAGTTGTTAATCCTGGATGGAGTCATCTTAAATAACAGTGCGCTCTTATTTTGAAGTAAAGGCAAAATGAGTAGAGAGTTGAAACCATGATCAGGGTTAATATGCTTGGCTGAGTGCTGATCATGTGATTGCAGTTGCATGAGGTCTGTGTTTATTTATTTATTTATTTATTTATTTATTTATACAGTTTAATGTTACAGGGACAGTGCACATTAATAGACATTTCTGTAAATGTGCCAGTTAAGCCATCTTGACTAATTTTCAACTACAGTCCCTGGGCGGGTGTAATGACAGCTACAAAAGACACATAAAATACATTAAAACAGGAACAGCAATACTGTACATACAGCAGAGCACACTTCATAAGAACACATAAAATACAAGGACAACAATACATAAAACATAACACAAAGCACACTTCAGGTTTTTTGAATAAGTTACCGAGTATGGTCACACACTTTTTTCTTTTCACCATGATTTTAAATTAATTTCAAATGAACGATACGTGTCACAGTCTCTGATAAGTGATAAGTGTTGGCAGACTGTTCCATGTGTGAGCTGCTCTCCCTGAAAAGGCTGCCTGTCCAAAGGCAGTCCTCATCATAGGTATTATACAATCCCATCTTGCCACAGACCTAGTGTGTTAGTTAGTTAGTCAGCTAGTCAAACAGTATGACAAATATGACATGATCATAGCATTGAAATATAATGTTGCTGCCTTAGTAGTTAGTACTTAGTAGTAGTGTGTTGGGAACAGAAAATAATCTTTACTTAAGCTTCAGAAGAAAACAGATGGTTATGATGAGCAATCCTGGAGCATGGAAAGAAGCACACACACACAGGTTGCATCAGTACTTCTCTGGCTCAAGTGGGTTTCTGGCCAGCATTATATTAAGATTCACAGGAAACAGCAGGGTAAACAAAAGGTGAGGGCTAGGCTAAGCTGATTATCTATCGAAGAAACAAAAGACATTGAAACTATCAGCACTCAGGATGTGTATGTTAGTTCAGCCCCAAGGGGGCGTCTGAGAGACTCCAATTCACAGGAAAGTTCAAATTAGCTTCTCGAGTTCTTACACAGAGAATGAAAATTACATTTGTCTCACAGCCTCATGCCAAACCACTGGATGAAAGGGGGAGCACTTCAAGGGCTCTGCTTGGAAACCTTACACCTTTACTAAACTGTAACTCAGGGCCTGTTCAGATTTTACAAATGATTGTCTGGCAAAGTTGACTTCTCATGCCAGTAAGGTATGACTCCCCACAGTGCTGGCCTGGGCTTCTCCTCACAACAAAGCAAAAGGTTTCACTCACAAGGATCTGTTAATCAATGCAAATTACAGAGAAGGCATACAGAAAAGGCAGGGAACACTATTGAAAAAGAGAAGACAATATTAAGATAATACATTTTCTTCTACGATATGCAAGAGACTATTAACATTGAACCTTGCTAAAATCTCTTTAAAATAGTGATGGGAATTCTGGCTCTTTTTAGTGAGCCAGATCATTTGGCTCAGCTCAGCAATACGAGCCGGCTCTTTCGGTTCCCAAATGTCTCTTCATTTAGTACCACTTCTGGCTTTTATAATTCTGCCAAATTTAGCAATTTTTTGTCTTTGATTGATATATCAATTAAATTATTCAGTGTAATTATGTAAAAACCTTATAATTTCCAGAATACCACAATTTTACATTACGTTTAGTGTAAAAACACTATTACACATGTGTACTGAATGTTTCATTTATATTGAACTATCCAAAACACAAACCATTCCAAACAAATCACACTCAAATCGGAACACAGTGTGCCATATAACAAATAAAAAATAAATGATAATTTGTAATGACTGGTGCACAAGGAAGTGGACTCAAAAGCACGACTCAAACACAGAGGGAATTGCAAGTAAAAAACACAGTCTTTACTTGAAGCAGGCAAGGATCGGTACACAGGTAGTCAGTCAGACCAGGCAAACAAATCCGGCAAGGGGCAGGCAAAGGCAAGGTCAGGAGAAGGTAAGTCAAAAACCCAAAAACCATTAACGCAGGACACAAGGAAGAATGCTGGAACGCTTGACACAGAGGACAAAGACGAACTGGCACAGGGAGAGGGGCGCACACAGACTAAATACCAGTGGTGGACAAAGTACACTACCCCATTACTTGAGTCAAAGTATAGATACTCCTGGGCAAATATTACTCCACTACAAGTAAAATTGCTCAATCAAATTTTTAGTGAAAGAGTTAAAGTACTGGAGTACTTGCTTTTAAAAATACTCAACTATTCAAGAGTACATTTTCTTTTTAATATCAGTGCATTGCTGTATTGTTTTCACAATGCATTTAAAGAACCTTGTAACTCTCTGAAACCACCTAATGAATGCAGTGACTTGCTTGTAGAACCATGTGAGATATGGCCATGGGTGTGCTGGTTCGGAATCGGCGTGTTTATCTGCCATCGTTATTACCACCGCCAGGTTAGCTGTTTGCGCTTTGCTAACAAAATGGAACAGATGCGTTTTACTTTGAAAGCGGATGTCTTACTTGCGCTTGTTTCACAGAGCTGGATGACGTATTTCTGCTTTCACATCAAACCCAGTTGAGAGTGGGTAATGTGATTGGTTTTTCTCCCGTGAGCAACACCATGTGTGGCCAATCACATTTTAGAAAAGAAAAAAAATTCACCAGCTGACTTCAAAGCTGCTTAAAAGTACAGACAACCTTCATAGAAATATAGTGGAGTCAAAAGTACAATATTTGTCTTTGAAATGTAGTGGAGTAAAAGTCATAAGTTTCCAAAAAAACAAATACTCAAGTAAAGTACAGATAATCGAAAAATAATATACTTAAGTACAATACTCAAGTAAATGTACTTCGTTACTGTCCACCACTGCTAAATACACCCAGGTGAGTAACTAACGAGGGACAGGTGAAACTACTCAGGGCGGGGCAGGTGATCAGGCTGATGGGAAACACACAAGGGCAGGAAGTTAAGTGTCTGAAACGAGAGGAGAAGTAAGTACTACAAAATAAAACAGGAAATGTGCAAACATAAAACATGAAACAAGACAAGACAAGACGAAGGAAGAGGACAAGACGTTACAGTATTTGCAAAACAGCAGCATCCAACTGTTTTAGTTGTATCTCATCATACATTTCTTTTTCTGCGATTTAAATGTGCTAACTTGCATTTGTTGGACAATTAGCATAATTAGCATTAATTAGCATAATCAAAAAAAATAGCTTATATGGACAATATTTCAGTAACTGCTTGGTCGATTTTGACAATAATGGAGTGGTTTTGGAGGTTATTGAGGATGCTGAATCCATTTCAGACATTTTCAAAATACAAAATGGCCATTTAAACCAGAAATGGCAATATTGCAACTGGTGGGCGAATTTTTCCACCAGTTTCAGTCAATTTCAAAGTTTTAAAGGATGCTGAATCGTTTGGATTGGACAGATAGCTTATGTATTTGAAATAATACAATTATTTCAATTCACAGACAATTAAACTCTGAGGTGACTCTCAATTGGGTATTGGAGGCAACAAAGGCAAGTACCATACCAAACTAGAATAATATGACGATGGCTAAATAATATCCTCAAAAAAAAGAGAGAAGATAAAGTAAAAACTGTTTAACAAGTATAACACATGAGTCCTGGAACAGGTTTTAAGGCAAGTATACCCAAAATTATTACTCACGAGGCCCCACCTGAGTGCCGCTTGTGTTGGAGTTCTCCATGAGGAACGAGAGGGTTGCCTCTATGCGACTGCAAATCACGGGGAGGAAGTCTCTGACTGTTTAGTGCTTATGCAACGAAAAGCAGTTTGGAGTATCCGGCCTTCTTAGAGTCTCCGGGTCGCGTCTTGGAAAAAGTACCACGTAGGGACTCTATAGTTCGGCTGGAGGACTTCAAGGCTCATATGGGCAACAATGGAGAAACCTAGAAGATGGTGATTAGGAAGAACGGCCTGGCTGATGTGAACCTGAGTGGTGCTCTTCCTTTCACAGGACTTTATCCCATCTCAGCAAGCACTGTGAGCATTGGTGGTATAGTGGCCAACATAGCTGCATTCCAAGCAGTTGACCCGGGTTCGATTCCCGGCCAATGCATTGATGGTNCTTCCTTAAAAGGAAAAGCCAACACCTAACTGACTTGCTGCAGGTTTTGGTGGATGTAAGAGTTCTTATCCAAATGAGACACTGGACTGTGTGTTCGAGTTCTTGAGCGTTGGGAATCAAAGAATTTGGCATACCTTCTTCATCAGAAGGAATCACCTACTTTGTTTTCTTTCAGTAACTCTCAGAAAAGGCGATCCGTAAAGCTAGAAAACAAGTTTGTCTCTACAAAGTGATCACAACTCAGCGCATTGAGATCGACATGTGGCTGTGCTGGGGCAGATGTGATGCGTCAGCATTAAAGCAGTGCGGCCGGTCTAAAATGTGTCTTACGGCGTTAACACTTTTGCAGAGCACAATGGAGTGGGAGTCCATTGCCTCAACCATTCGGCCCCTCGTCTTGTCAAGGGGAACTTGCTGCTCTGTACCGGTTACCACACAAAAGTCGTGTACGAACCACAAGTCAATAAGGCTCATGTTGTCACTTCACCTTGACCAGGTTTTCCTCTGGCAAAAGTTAATGGGGTAAGTCCACTGTTTTTTACGCCATCCAGGGTAACTTCCTGCTCTGTGCCAGTATTTGCATGAATTCGGCACTCCTCTTGTCAACCAAGACAGCACTCAGTTTAATTACTAAGAAAGAGGTGAGTGGACTTTCAGTCATCCAATCACTGCGCAAGTTAAGTGTACACGTTCGTAGTTACATTTGTGTTAATCTTCCGCATCTGATCTAGCATATCCCAAGCCAGTCAAGACTTTTGACTTTGATGCAGAACTTATGCAAAATGAAGGAATTTCCCCTTGTGATTTGGTCACATCAATTCAAAATTGCTCTTGGCAGTTTCTGCTACAGAGAATAGCCCAGTGGTGCGAGAGAGCTGCAAGATACAAGGTCCCACCGAGACTTGAA
>NTHP01000027.1:1030322-1047704 GCA_003416845.1 Oplegnathus fasciatus
CTTCCTTAAAAGGAAAAGCCAACACCTAACTGACTTGCTGCAGGTTTTGGTGGATGTAAGAGTTCTTATCCAAATGAGACACTGGACTGTGTGTTCAAGTTCTTGAGCGTTGGGAATAAAAGAATTTGGCATACCTCCTTCATCAGAAGGAATCACCTAGAAAACAAGTTTGTCTCTACAAAGTGATCACAACTCAGCTCAGCTTGTTCAATTCGATCACATTTGCAACGTCGCTTTTCAGTTCATAGGAATTTATGCCTTTATAGCTCATCGTACATTCTCGGATTAATGTCTTAAATATTTTTTAAAAATATTTGTAGAAAAGAGTTTTACTTCCGCATCAAAAAAGATGAATTGGACATTACGTAACAAAAGGGAGAGCAGTCAAGCTAGCCCCAGTTTATCTTTAAGAAGTCTCGAACCCAACTCTGGTTTTGACACTGAAGAGGTTGAAAATGTTAATTCATATATGACGGACCACAGCCGTATAATTATGAGCCTATTTGATGTCAAAGAGGTCAGGAACAGACTGGGATAAGAAGAAATAATAGCCAGAGGAGAGAAATTGAGTTACAGTGTGAAGAGAACCACTGGAGGAAGACAGTGAAAGTCCATTTTTGATATGGCCTATTGGTGAAGTAACAATAATCACTATGAGGGAGGGACACTTTTGTTCCCAGTGGGGATAAAACTAATTCAGCAGAGGCAGGGATATGCAGACTGGCCCCCAGAGTCGTCCTTGTGTCTTTCCTCTCTCTCCAACCTTCCAAATATTTGGTTGAGATCTGAGTGCAAAGCCCATAGCATATGATTCCATCTTTATTTTACTTGATATTGAGCTAATTATGCTGATTACACAAAATGCCCAATATGCATCTCTTAGCAGCCAAGTTGAATTGCAAGACAGAAAGTCGTATTTGGGTGGAATAATCTTTAAAACTATAAGTCGTTCGACAGAAAGAAGTATTTGGGTTGAATACTGCACTTTTTGCGGTCATCCAACTCACTACGTGGCGCTGTCGCGAAAAACTAGGGTCCTGAAACTGCAGCCTGCCTTGGACAGGGAGAGCTTCGCAGGTGTGTTGGCGACTGACCGTGCAAGGGCGCATTGAGCTGCGTTCACAAACGCCCCCTGGCGATATAAAACTTTACTAGAAGAGGTATAAAACATCGAAGGGCAGGGAGAAGGACCGAATTGGCTTTCCATACCCATGCAGTTCTCGGCGGGCAAGCAGAACTCGGCATAACACCGGAAGTGTCATTGCTGTTATTGCCAGCTGCCCACACACACTCTGCACGTGTTCAGTGACACACTGGGTGATTTTGGACGATCTTACCACACTTTTGTGTCTTTTCGGACTACTCTGTTTGCTTCGACGTGTACAGCTTGTAGCTTGAGTTGCTGGAGGTGTGTCGTGATGATTAGAAGAGCAGAAACGTGTTTATTCGTGCTAGCGTCAGCTAAGAGCTGAGGAGCTAACGCTAGCTGAGCCGGAGAACGACGTGTCCAGACTTGTTCCCAGACACGCTGAGAGAGTGGAGGAACAATGACACACACACACCGCTAGAAAACCTGGCAGATATTTTAACTCGTCAATGACAAATAAAATGGATTATCAGTTTCCACAGCAGCTTTTCCCGTCGTTTTACAACTGCGGACCGCCGTCCTCGGTCCTGAAACACTACGCTGGGAAGTGGGGCTGCTACGACCGTGTCAGACCTCAGGTGGGTCAGCTGTCAGCGCAATACTACTAACTAATACTAATAAACACTATAATACTAATTTCACTCCTAACCATATTTATGAATATACAGAAGCTACGTTAAAACAGTATTGGCATGTACTGTCTATTCACAAAGGTCTGAAACTTGAGGTTTTATTAGACTGACAGTAACTTTTTATTTCAGAAACACAAGAAAGTGTTTTTGTTCAGCAGTCATCACTATCTTCATTAGTGGACAGTTGCCAAGAAGTAAAATAGTTCTGCATGAAGTAAGCCCATTTCTGAACGAACAAGTTAATGAGAAGTTATACATGATTAAAAAGTACAAGTACTTATAAGTCTAAATTCTGACATATCTAGTTAAAGTTTTGACAAACCGTTTTATTATGCCTAACTCTTCATGTTTGTGTGTGGGTTGCAGAAATGGGCTTCCATTGAAATTAAATGCAGTTCAGTAGTTTCGGCTTTTTCAAAGACAGTTTAAAGACAGTTCAGGTGTGTTGGTTGTCTGTTCAGTGATGTGAAGTCAATTAAGGGTCAACAGGAAGGTTTGAAACCTCCTGTTCTGTTGCACTGAAACCATTAGTTGATGTCACTGATCGGTTAGTCGATCAACAGAAAATATTCCTGATATTTTGATGATTATATCAAATTTCGATTTTCTTAAAAACACTAACATTATCTGCTCAGCTTTTCCACTGCTTGCTTTTCTCTGTTTCAGTGTCTCTGTTTCACACTGTTGGTGTGACTTGATCAGCAGTTTGAAGATGTCATCTGTTCTGTATGTGTCTTGTCAGACTTTCTTATTGTTTGCTCGTGTTTGTGGTTTCAGGGCGGCTCTGGGCCTCTCTCCAGCTGGACATTTACATCCAGACGTCAGGTCAGAGGAGAGACTTGGCATCACACTGAGCCGGTACCAGTTCCCCTCCTGTCTCCTAAAAATGGTGAGTCCCTGATAGCCAGTTTTACCTCACTGGAGGTAGGGCTGGGTGATATATGGGATATTTCCAATATATTCGAATGTCAATTGATGTGCGATGTGGCAGATGACCATATCGTAATATTTTTCGTGGTGCATTTCAGTAATTTATTTTTGCGTTAAAAGCAGGCAGCGTCTACATGCTGGAGGCAAACTCTCCCTCTCACTCGGTCACAGACTCCCCAAACTAATTAACCAGCCCACCATTATCGTGACTGAGTTAATGTCAGTTCAGAACGGAGGACGGTCATGAAACAGAGGTGTTGGTTCAGTTTCAGGAGGGCACATGTGAAACTACCATCTTTGTTTTGTGGCATATTTTGTACAATATGCCACAAAATGATTGCTACTAAAAGGTAGTGGTACCAATCTGTTCTTCACCGAGGTCTGTGCGTCATCCGATCATTCAATTATTCCATTCAATCTGCCAAACGAAAGGCTTTAATAAAGGAAAATGACTGTGTGTTTTCTTGTTTTTGTTTTTGTATGTACATACTTTTTTTTTTCCAGCTGTCCTTTGGCCTTCAACGCCTCCAGATCCACTGGACTTCACAGAACATGTGAGTGCAACAGTTAGATAGTTTCAGATGTAAGAGATGTGTACTGTGTGCCTTTTTGGCTGGACCGCAGCAGGCCAGCCCTATAAACACAAATGTCTGTGACTGACGGACTGAGTGATGAAGTTACACCATTGGTCGGTTGAGTGTTGGAGTTTCCCCATTGGTCGTTGCTCTTTCAAAATGAATAGGCGGGTTATCCTTCACCTGCGCAGCACTGAAGACTTTTAGTCTACGCCCACTTGCTTCGTGGGTCCCACCTCGGTCTCACCTTGTTTTGCATAACCTGAACTGAGACCGAACAATCGGCTCCCAACCAGCTTTTTCTTCGGCTGATTAAAGGAACCAGTTGGGCCGACATATTAGAGGGCTGCGCCTACACTCTTAGAACCTGGAGTTACGGTACATAATTGACGTCTATTTCGTACAGGCTTTGACCCTAAGGCTAGTGGGATAAGGGCGAAGCAGGATGTGGTCCATGCCCCACATGGTCCGTCCAGTACCCTTAAGCACAAACACACACACACCCACTTCACGTGAAACAATAACCAGTCCACACTCTGTCAATGCGTCACAACGCAGCGGCGCATCACAGTACATCATATGCACACAGATGGCACAGAGACAGCACAATACCTGATATTCACCATGACGGAATGAAACTGGAAAACAAGGTAAAACCTGCTGCTGTGAGAAGTGGAGATGATGGTTAGAGACGGTAACAGTCCTGCACAGAGCAGAGTAGGAGAGAAATAGCTCTCCATGTGCAGAGAGCGAGGGGGTTAATGTCCTCTGTAGTGTGTTATGTCTGTGATTTTTATGTTGTATTCATTGTGTTTGGAACTTCAGTG
This sequence comes from Oplegnathus fasciatus, assembly GCA_003416845.1. Classification (NCBI taxonomy): domain Eukaryota; kingdom Metazoa; phylum Chordata; class Actinopteri; order Centrarchiformes; family Oplegnathidae; genus Oplegnathus; species Oplegnathus fasciatus. The sequence continues at coordinate 1,034,434 of NTHP01000027.1, forward strand.
TTTATAAAATGCTTATTTCCTCCCTGGGACAGTAGAGCTTATTTGTCTCACACTGTTTCCCACAGGTTGAGAATTTACTTGTAGTGGTGGATGGCGCGGCTTGTGATCGCACACAGCACGTGACAGCGGGGCGTGTGACGGGCATAATTATCACAAGTGCTTTCAATGCATATTATTATATTATTTCAAATTATACAGTTATGTTTACAATGATATATTGAGGGGGACATCTCATAATATCTGCCCATGAGCCAGTCCAACTACCCTCCTAAGTTAAGATGTGTAACGTTAACACATTAAATACGACAAGGCATTCTTTCTTAGGCATCCAATACACAATTGTGTGCACGTGGGTTTCCGTTTTCTTAATTCACACGAAAAACAGTAAAACAAAATAATGCATTTTATATTTGTTTATCATGTCATCAAAGAAGTTGAACACTTGGACGGAGGGTACACGGACCGTGAGATCCATGGAAAAGAGACGGTAAACTGGTTTGTAGCCTGATGAAGGATTTAAAATTTACTCGTTCTGATTAAAGTCTCGGACATACTTTCAGCTGTGGACTTGCGGGCGGGCACATGTTCCATTCATACTACAACTGAGGGTCTGCGTTGGTCTGGCATATGTGTACACTCAAAACAACAGACTGTAGCTATGGTTGGTAGGTACCTTGCTAAGTAGTGGCTAACTTGTATTGATTGTGGCCACTTGTATTCTTTCAAAGACGAATTACATAAACTAGTGCCGTGCCCGTTGAAAACGTGCCCGTTCGGAACGGGCCGATTGTTTGTCCTCCGGTATTGTTGCTGGCAGCTTTCTCGAGAAGGTCCGCTGGTCTGTGGGCATTATGAAATGACAATTGTGTGTCTTGATTTTAAAAAAATTGAAATTCGGAATTTATCTACCTGGGTGGGTCGCCCAAGTAGAGTCTATGTATAGAAAACACTGTCTCATAAATGGTACTCACAGTCACACAGATTAAAGAAGTTTTACCTTAACATGGAAAATAAGCAATGTGACATTTCATGCATGATGTGGTTCATAACCTAATAAGTGTGAATGAACAGCTGTCCAAACCAATCAGAAGAGATTCATAATTAATTGAATTGGTGTGAACTCAACCGAGCTCTGCAGCCTCAGATCTTTTAGTGTTTGTTTTTTTGCCTTTTTGTTCTGTGTTTTGAGGTTTAAAACAGGCTTTGTTTTTAGATGCAGAACTTCTTCATGGATCACTGCCATGACGCCTTCGGGTGCATGGGTGACATTCTAGGCGAAAACTTCAACTTCAAACAAGGAGTGAGAGAGGTCAGTTTCACAAGAATAGACTTTCTATGACATGATGTTTATGTTTTTATTCTTTCACTTATTTGTTTGTTTGAATGCTTGTAATAAACATGTTGTCAGCCCTTCTGTTAGCGCTCTGGCAGCTTTAAGATTTTATAAGAAAATATGAAAAGACGGAAGTTAAGACGGTATTAATATGCTTGACAGCCCTTTGATCTCCAGTTGTTCTGTTGCCTTATCTATCTTGTCCGCTCTCTATCTGGGATATGTTTGAATATATAAAGTATGGATTCAAATTTTAAGCAATTTCCCTTATCAGTAATCCAATGTTATTGATCAATAATCATTTAAAGCTTCTATGAAATACAAAAGTTGACACGGACCATTGTAGCAGCGTACCCTGAGTGTACAGTAAGGGTTTGAGTCATAAGTTAACGGGGGAAAAAAAATCCGCCATAAGCATCACTCCAGATTGCTAGCAGCTGTCGTTATTTAACAAGCAGTGACTAATCAGTCTTTAATAAATTATTACCATCTGTTATTTAAAGTATAAATATAAAAGATAAAAACACTGAATATAGTATTCTGTGGGGTAAACCTGCTGTGAGCTAGAGGCAGCATTTGTTGGTCATCAGAGTGTGTGTGTGTGTGTGTGTTTTTGCAGAGATATCGGAAGGATTCAGTCCCCATGTGGAAGGTGAAAAACTACCTTGACATGTTGAAGTTTAAAATGTGAGCAGAGTGTGGAAACTTTAAAATGTATAAATAAAGGTCTCAAATCAGCGAATACCTCTGGTTGTCTGATTGGTGTTTTATTTTGTCATGTTGTATCTTTTTTCCAGATGTCACCAGTCATATCCCTCCAGATCGACTGACGGGTACAGTGCACTGCTGTCGGATGTGGTGCACGCCATCCCTCCTGACCTGCTGGGTGCTCTGCTGTACGAGGAGCTGACTGAGCAGAGGGACCGCCTGCTGTTCTCTGAAGGAGTCACGGGGGGCGCTCTGGCCTTTGTCCCCTTCTCACAGAGCCGCAACGGTTCTCAGCGTGGCTGCCTCCTTTACCCCGGAAACAAGGGACTGAACTGCCTCAGTATCATGCAGATGAAATATTGGAGTTTTAAGACAAAGATTTAAAACCCAGTAGGTTGAGTTTTCTGTGTTAAGGGTACAAAAAGTTAGTGCTGGAATAATTAGTTGATTACATTATTAGTTGATTAAAAGCAAATTAATGAACTAGGGCTGAATATCAGACCTCAGTACTTTTTGGCACTAACCTCTGATAAAACAACACATTTGAGGAGGGCACATTTTCTTTGGGAAACTTATTTTCTGACATTTTGTAGACCAAATGATTAATCAAAAAAATGTATTTTTAATATTTCTTCATCAGAATTACATGGCTAGCACCAGACCATAATCTTGTTTTGTCCGACCAACAGTCCAAAAAGATACTCAATTTACTGTCAATACATGGTTTAAAAAAAAGCATCAAAACCTCACATTTCAGATGCTGGAACCAGAGAATGTTTTTCATTTTTGTTTTAAAAAGTGACTGATACGAGTAGAAGTAATTATTTCAAATAGTTAAATCATTTTTCTGCCAATCGACTCATCAATTAGTTGACTAATTATTTCAGCTTCACACTTTTCAGATGGTGCATCTCTACTCCTTCACCCAAACAAAAATGGCAACTGGAAACGATCACTGTTCATTTCTACAGTTACCATCTTTGGGTTTAAAGAATAGAAATGCACCTTGGTTAAGGGTTGCGACACGCTATGGCTTTCTGATATCAAACAATGAGTGAGGCAGCGGTGAAGAACACTATGACGTGAAGCAGAGTGATGTTTTTCCTGCTTTGCATTTCTCCTGGTTCTGGTTCTTAACAGTACCTCAGACTTCCACAGAGTGGAGCTGCAGCACCACAGAGGAAGTTCTTCCTGTGTAGATGCCAGCAGCAGTGACCCGTTCAGCTTCCAGCTGAAAGGCCCTATCAGACAGATCAGCTCTGCCTCCCTGTTCGATGACTGTAAGAACAAAAAAATGTTGAGAAATGTCATCAGGAGTGTAATGTGCTTTTATAGTTACTTTCAGGCTGTGCAGACATTTTGACGCATGTTTGTTGTCTGCAGGTTGTGTTGCTGTGCGGTCGGATCACCTGTGTGGAGTTTGGAGGTTCAGTGAAAGAAACGAACCTCATCTGCTGCAAGTTGTCAACACCAGAGAGGTCTCGACCTGCATCAGCGTCAGGTGAGTGATCGTCAGGGAAGGAGCATATCAACATTCCTGAAGGGTGGGACTTCAATTCCCTCCGCACCCTTGAGGGTCAGAGAAAGGAAGTTAAACTAATGTCTTCTCTGCTGTGTGTTGTCAGTCCTCATGTTTTAGGTGAAGTTTTGGTGGCGACTGAGAGCGGAGCAGCAAACCTGTGGACTGTCGGCAGAGGGTGAGGAATGTTTTTTGTTTTGTGGAGTAAGGTGTTTACTGATTCCTCGTACAGATACAGATGTTATCTGTTTAAAGTTCAATCGTAAGACAAACTAAAATTAAAGTGAAACTCTGCCCCATCAGGATGCAGAAGGTTCGGGAGGAAGACCACAATCTGTACTTCAACGCCAAGTCGTCATGGCGATGGTGTGAGTTCTCTGCCCACCCGAGGGTGATGCTGTACGCAGACAGGACTGGGGTGGAGCTCACAGACATCAGGGTGAGACGAGAGGTTGTGGGTAACATGATGGTTGTCTCAATTCTTTTTCCCATTTCATTTTGTACAAGACTGAGTTTTTTTGTTTGTTCTTGCCCCAAAGTAAATTAATGAGAAACTGAATTCAATGGGAGTGATCTTGGAATCTGTTTTTGAGTTGAACTTGAAAACCAGCTTCACCGAGTAATCTGCTCATGCTTTTTATCAGTAAGGAAACTTATCCAAAGTAAGATTGACTCTCCAAGAATGGCCACATTATTGTGGTGGAGGGGTTTGTGAATCCCTGTGAACCTGGGAGCTGTGTTGTTGGGGGCAGTAGCTCCTGGTAGGGTCTCCCAAGGCAAATTGGTTCCAGGTGACGGGCCAGACTAAGAGCGAATCATAGACCGTAGATGAATCGGCCACGACGGAGCAGCAGCACCTCGCCCCGGAATAGGGAAACCGGGGCCCCTCCCTGGAGCCAGACCTGGAGGGAAGCTTACCGCCAGGCATCTGGTAGCTGTGCCTTGATCAGGCAGGCCTGATCTATCCGGTCTGGCACAGCCCGCAACAACTACATGGAGCTGCCGCCTTATGGACCCACTACCCACAGGGATAGACATTGGGGCTGGGTGCGATGTCAGCCAGGCGGAAAAGGCAGGCACCTAGGCATGCTGATCCCTGGCATCATAGACTGGCTTTAGGGATGTGGAGCGGTACCAACAAGATATAGGTAGGCTCATTTCACTTGCACTGGGTCTGCAACCAAATTCCAGGGGAGGGGATGGACTCTGTCCTTTTCTGGAGTTACCCAGGGCGAGAGATGTCAGGCGGGTGTGCAGATACTCACAGGCCACCAGCTGAATGCTCCTGTGTTGGAGTTCTCCCTGGAGAACAAGAGGGATGCCTCTGTGCGACTGCTAGACGCTGAGGGGTGAAACCGGGAGATCTGTGATCGCCTTCGCGGTCATATCATTAGATCTGCAACCGTATGCCTTGGACACTAAGGTGAAGAGAGGAGCAGAGCTGTCAACTGACCAGTTGGATCAGAGGGCAGGGGAGACTGCCAGTCTGACCTGGTAAACCCAAACATGTAGTGGGGGTGAACTGGGAACATCTGCTCTGAGTAGAGCCCTGCACGGGCCAAAAACTTCAGCCCTAGCCTGGCCCATGATGTTCAAGCCCTATCCCGACAAAGTCTGCAATTTTTCAGCCCGAGTCCGGCCCAAGACCAATATCACTTTTAAGCTATCTCTGCCTAGCTCAAAGCCTCCATTGTGGAAATGGCTGCTAGGAGTTGTGGTCAGAAGGTCATCTGTGCCTGTCGTGGCTATCTAAAAACCAGCTGGTGGACACCAGCTGTGAAGGAGGCCGTCAAGATGACGATCTCAGACAATCCGGAGGGAGCTTGGAGTAGAGCTGCTGCCCCTTCGCCTGGAAAGGAGCCAGTTGAGGTGATTTAGGCATCTGATCAGGATGCCTCCTGGGTGCCTTCTTTTGGAGGTTTCCCGGGCACGTCAAACTGGTACGAGACCCTGGGGTAGACCCAGAACATGCTGGGGAGATTATATATCTCATTTGGCTTGGGATCCCACAGGAGTAGCTGCAAAACGTTGCTGGGGAGAGGGATGTCTGGACTATCTTTCTTAGCTTGCTGCCACTGCCACTGCAACCAGATAAGCTGTAGAAAATGGATGGATTGATTCTGTCTGCCCCTGAAGTTTTTATGCATTTATTTCAGCCCCTCTTAGTTACTGTAACTCCCTTATTCTACACTGTGTGGAAAGCAGCTAAATTGTGTGCAGCTGGTTCAAAAATCAGCTGCTCTGCTTTTAACTGGAACCAAGAAGAGAAAACATGACTCATACTTAATTTGATTTGAAATGGATTAGCCCCTCCTCATATTTCATGTTTATAAATAGCGATACTCTAAAGTTCTAGTCCACATTATATCCTTATACCTGAGATTTTATGTCCTTGACATTCTCAGTATTGATTTTTTTTTCTTCCTGTCTCTACCTGTTTGTCATTATTGATAACATGTGGACGATTTGCATTCTAAGAATACTAATAATGCTCACAATCACTTGTTTCTTTGTGAGGTCTTTGTGACACCAGAGAACATAAATATACACATGTGAAGCATTAGCGCAGCGTGACCTGTTGTCAGTCATCAGAATTGGATTTGCCCACATGGGTCCATGACATTTGCCAAAACTGTCCAGTTATTTACCTGAGTTACCTTTCGGTCTGTATGACTTAATGTTTACTTCTCTTGGTTAATTTGTAATAAGTCAGTGTGAACAGGAACCGCACCAGAATTAGAAGGCAAAATTTTTCCCTTGGTGTGGACCAAATGAACTGAACTACAGGTGGGAAACCACACCATATATTACACTCATTCATGGTCATAAAGTAAAAAACTGAAGTGTCAGTTTTCATTTTGTGTAGGTAGGAGTAATTACAGCAATAGACTGAGAATTAGACTTAAAGTAAAATTTTCTCTCCCATTTCTTCCCAACTTTATTTTTCTCCCTCATGCTTCTCCTCCCTCTGCTCCCACATCCTTCCTCTCACCTTCTTTTTTCACTCCTCCTGCCCCTTCCTTCTCGATTTCCACTCTCTCCCCCCCTCCTCTCTTGCCTTTTCCTTTCACCTCCCTCACCCATGTCTCATCTCTTACCTGCTGCTGTCCCTTACCCCTCTGACCCATCCTTTCCCTCCCCTTCCCCCTTCTGTCCCTCCAGGTGAATCCTGTCTTAGGTCACACTCTGTTTCGTATCAGCAACACCTCAGAGTGTCGCAGTGGGGAGAGACTCATTCTGTCCAGATATCTGGGAGACGTCCACTCCTTCCACCACCTCATCACTACTCAGGTACATAAATATTAACACAGAATTACACACAGACACATAGCTTGTCCAAAGTTTGTTCAACCCCACAGAACTTTGTTTGAAATTCTAGTAGAGATCCCAAAGTTTGCAAAGACACCAAATATGTTCGGCTGAATTTGGGGACAACATTACTCACAAGACAGGTAGAATATTTCCATTTGATGGAATGGTGCAGTACCTACTTGTTACCACAAGATATCAGGGTTTTCAAAGGTGTATGTTTGGAGTTTATTAACTACTCTTGTTGACTGCTCTTCAGTGTAGTATCCCTAGAACCTAAACGGTTTGGAAACGTTGTCAAATATATTTTCAAAACCCAAATTGTGTTGTTAATATAATAGTTCACAATGATAACAATGACTCTTACATGTTTTTTTTTTTTTCAAGTTTATAACATTATACATGTAACTTTTTTAACGTTAAACATACACAAGGCATAAACAAGCTGATTGAACAAAAAATACAGGGTTGAATTGTGCTTCACTTATGCATCCCATTTCAAATGTGGACTTATGCCCACAGCATACAGCCTGCTAATTCTTTTGAGGGTTTTCAGTTATGCGGGTGGTTTGATATCATTTCATCAAATTTCATCACTTCCCAAATTTGCATTTGTTTAAATCTAGTTTGATTTTTAGCCATGCTGTGTGGATGATGATGTCAGTGGGTCCATCACTTTGGTCAAGACTGAAAAATCTCAGCCACTGTTTGATGTTGGCTGGCTGACCGACCACTGACCATATCTCTGATTTTTTCTAGTGACTCGTTATGTAAGTTTGAGTTAGATTATCACTTATCAAATCTATTTCATTTGAGCTTTCAAAGTTATAAATAACTAAAATTCAAAGATTCCATTGAAATCCCTTGGCTGAGAAGGCAGAAACTGTTTTTGGTCAGCCGAATTAATGTTGACAACCTGCAGCTCCAACTTGAAAATAAGGTTATTATAACAATAATAATGTTGATTAAATATGTATCTGAGCAACAACCAACTGACTTCACATCTTTTTGTTTTTTTCTAAATCAACCTTCTCCAAATACCAGCGGTCACGATTCAGAACTCAAATTATTGATATAATACGAGTGAAAGTTAAACAGTGAGATTCCGACAATCAGATGATCGTTTTATTAGTGAAGACTTGCCCTCTGTTAGTTTATTGAAATATAAAAAGACACATCCTGCTGGGTGTCATGAATTTTCTGATTTTTTTTTTTTTTTTTAGTTTTTGAAAGTATTTTTTTTATCAGTTCCTTTCTCTGACTACGGCTCTCTCTCTCTCTCTCTGTCAGTACTCAGCCTACATCATGGACGAGCGTTTCCCCGGCCTGCCCATGCTGAAGTGGGATCACATGATGCAGTCCCCTCCCATGTTTTGTCACCTTGTTCCTGGCTCTGCCTCCTCTGGCTCAGCAGTGGATGGGGCTAGGACCACTAAGATCCTGCTGGGCTCCCACAGTTCTCAGGAAATCACACTGCTGCAGTACTCAGGTCAGGCGTGCAGTTAACGTTTAATTTGTTTTTTACTCAGTTTTAAACTTGGACTTTTCTCCCAATTAGTGTTAAATCTCCTAAATGTTTCAGTGTACTGGTCCCTTTGTAATCTCAAGAGTGCTCTGGTTCTATACTAACCATCTGTATAAAACTCCCTCTTTGCGCGTGTGTGTGTTCAGGAGGCAGAGCGGAGCCGTGTTTCAGTCGAGGTCCTCCTAACACACTGCTCAGACCCAGAGATAGTCTGAAATACCTTCCTCTCCAGATCCCGCACCGCCTGGACACCGCAACCAACAGATTGTCCTCACCTGCTGCAGGTATGGACACACAGCGTGCGTGTGTTCTTATGTCTGTGTATTAGAGTTTAGAACGATGCAGACTGTCCACACGACTCAGAAAGTTGTAATATTTAACGAGGTAAAGTGTAAAGCAGAGGGCAGTGTGTACTGTCAAATGCAAACAACAAATTTCTGGGAGAAAAATGGCTGCACGCAGCATCTCAAAATAATCACACATACATGATGTGGATGAACTTTTTTGTTTTGTTATCAGGTCTGACTTGTATCCAGAAGAAAGGAGGAAGAGAAGCAGGTGGTGAGGAGTGTATCTGTGTCCTACAGCTGACGGAGGCAGGAGATATTTTCTACCAGATCCTCGAGCCTGAGCAGCTGGTCAGCTCTCAACCCCCAGCAGCAGAGGATGACCCACTTCCTCAACAAGCGCCCAAAAAACCACAACCAACTCCGAAAGAAGCCACAACATCAGGAGGAAAAACGGCAGAACAGCTTCAGCCAGATTCTCAGCTGGTTGTATCAGACACGTCGAGTGATGAGGGTGTAATCAAACCAACTCAGGGTCCAATTGCACAGAGATTTGTGGCTGAAACACCACCGAGGGAACAACGAGCACTAAACATGTACTCTGACTCTTCCTCTGAGGATTCAGAGTCGGTGAGGAAGGGTCGAAACCTGAAGCAGTTGTGGCTGCAGGTCGTCGTCAACGATGATCCAGAGCTGGATCAAGTGAGTGGATTGGACGCAGGTGTGAAAGATGGAAAGGTGGTCAAAGATAACTGTGACAATACTGTGGAACCTGGCGGTGTGGAGGAAACAGTCAGCGGCTCCAGCAGCTTGAGTCACGCTTGTCCTTCTGAGTCGCAGACTCCAGTAAAGCTCAGCGACGGCGCTCTTGTCACGTGGAAATATTGGCTCCAGAAATTGATGCAAAAGAGTCGTGAAAAGAAGCCCCGCCCACACAGCCTGCAGCACTTCACGATCAAAACTGGAGGCCTCCTCCACCTGTCAGACAATGAAAAGAGAAATTTGACAGAAGAAAAACGTGTACAGATACTGAGGCGTGATCTGAGAGCGTGCATGTCCAAACGCTCGCTGCTGGTTCACAGTGCTGTTTCTGCCTCCCTCCAGGCTCCAGATGTGGTACCAGTGCCAAACCTGGTGGACACAGAAGTCTGGACAGATCAGCTCAGCCACCGCCTGACCCTCTCCTGGCAGGGGGAGGAGGCGTGGAGGGTGTGGTGGGAGGACCAGCTGGGGCTGAACAGGGAGGAGAAGGTCGAGGCCCTGAAGAGGAAGAGGAGGAGGGAGAAGGACATGAAGAGAGCCTCTGGCCGACGTCTAGAGTTGTCTGGGAGCTTCACCTCGTCTGTCAGCTACCAGTCAGAGCTGGACGATTTCTCTGATTCGACGGGCTGGTCCTCTGCAGCAAGCCAGGGGGCCTGGTCAGACTCCGAAGGTATGGCGTCCCAGTTGGCGGGCTCTTTGGAGTGTGGGATGCCAAGAGCCACAACACCCTCCACTGTGCAAACTGACACTCCAGTTCCCACGCCGACTGCCACACCTCAAAGTGTTAAAGATAAACAAGGTGACCAGCAGACTCCCAGCAGCTCCCACGCCCTCTTTCTGTCCCAAACACCAAAACCTGACTCCACGCTGGCCAGCCAGAGGAGGAACAAACGTCCAGCCGAGGACTACCTCAGCTCTCTGTTTGCACCACAGGTAAGAGGAAGGTGGTGTGTTCAGTGACATGTCATGTAGGTCTGCAGCTAACAATTCTAACAACATATCTGTCCAGGCGACACAAAAGCTGTGGTGGTGGTTGCAAGGAGCAGTTAACTTAGTGTTTGTCATGATGACAAAAGAAATATGTTAGGTCAGAAATCAATCACTCTCTTACCTCACCCCCTTTCAAAGCAAAACAAAATGACTCCCTCCCAACATGAAATTGGCAAAGATGAACATACCATCGTGCTGAATGAGTGCAGTGAAAAGTAATGGAAATTAGCAAGCGGAGTCTGAGATGTCCTTCATTACAGAAAAAACCCTTTTTGATGACCTTTCCTCTGGAGAAATCCTCAGGACAAAGTTTGATTTACCCCTTTAATGATAATAATCTAACAATAGAAAAATTATTCCATTCCATTTTTCATCTATCAGTTCAGTTTTCTGGTTTGTAGTGAACATTACAGCCTCATGGGGGCACTAGTGTGACTGTACACTTAAATTCATATTAATTATTTGCCTCAAACATAAAACCGTCAGTATGGACATTTTTAAAACCGCTTTTTTGGGGGGCATTGTTGCCTTTATTTTGATAATAGAGGTGACAGGAAATGAGGGGAAGGAGAGGAGGGATGATATGCAACAAAGGTCTCCAGCAGGACTCAAACTGGGGACGTTGCGATTACATAGTCAGCATCCAAAATCCTTAGGCCACAAGGAAGAAAGGCCTTTTGCCTGTATACTTGCAACAACTGTTTGTCTGTGTTTTCAAACGATATTTCTGCTTCCAGGATGAGCCGTCCCAGCATGACAGTTACTTCATGGAAGAGGGGAGCACCACGCATCCCCCACCTCCACCTGTCGCCGCCTCCTCCTCCTCTCAGCTCCGCAGCTCCCAGTTGGTCCCTCAGAGGAGCCTCAGGGTGGATCTGTCCCAGGACGCCTCCGTCTGGTCGGGCTTCTCCCAGTCTCTATCCCTCTCCCAGAGTTCACAGGGTCGACAGGGGCTGTTGCAGGCATCGCAGGCGTCACAACCCAAGAAGAAGAAGTCTCGAATGGGATTTTGATTTATTGGTTGGTCTGTCCGTCACAGACATAATAACTCAAATTAAAATGAACGTTTTTCTGATTTTCGGCGTCTTCAGCTGCCTCAGGATTTGTAAAATGAATCTATAATTGTATTATTCAACATACAAAGTGGATCTAATCGAGGTGGATAAACTGCTTGTTGGAAAAGGATCCATCACACTGTTGGCGATCCCTGATGACGTCTGGAGGCTGAAGAAGGTGGACTGAAGACTGGTTTGGTAGGACTAAGTGGAATTTATTGTCTTTGTTTTGTGGTTGTGTCTTCTGTTTGCTATGGTGATATCCTGTGTGTGTGTGTGTGTGTGTGTGTGTGTGTGTGTGTGTGTGTGTGTACGTACGTGTGTGAGGAACATCAAATGATCTGAGCAGTCACTCCGGCTGCTGAATTCATTTCTTGCTTTTCATGAGGCATTCACACTGCATGCAACTGAGCTAATGTTTCACTCTGCTCTGACCAATGTCTATTTTACTGGTTCGACCTTACTTTCATAACACTCTGAACTGAACTGAAAACTGAGTGGAGGTCTGCACAGACGCAGCTGTTCTCTGGGCGTCGTTCAGACTTTAATAACTGTTGAGTTGAGATAAAAGTTGAAAAGAACGGAGGAGCTTTAAAATTAGAGTTAAAATTTAAATCTAAAATTAAAAGTAGCGACATGAATCAATGATTAATGTTAAATTATTAGGAAAAATTAAACTGCACTTGGAAAAGAAATGATTCATTCATCTTGTTCCTCGCAGTGTGAAAACATCATTTTCTCTAGCTGCTGCTGTGATTGGCTGGTTTACTGGAAATGTGAAAGATGATTAATTTTACAAAATCTCATTGGCGTGTGTGCGTGATTTCTATTTTGTAAAAAGTGAAACTTTTTTTTACAGAAAGTCTGTGTGTTTGACATTTCTCTTTACCACTTCTGTTTGTCAGACATCACTCAGTTGTTTTTTTTATTGATAAATGAAAGTACACCTCGCTCGCTGTCATAAATTATTTTTATGAAACCTTTCAACATCTGCTTTTCTAAAGAAAACAGAACTATTTTTCTCAATAAAACCACGACTCAAAAAAGACTTGGGTTGTCATTGAAAAACAACAGGAACAAAAAGCTTTACAGTCAGTATTCTCAAAGACGAAAAGAAAAGAAATTTCATGATTTGGGGGGAAAAGTAGGGATTTACACATGAAGGGCAGAATTTTGACTGAATTTAAAAAAAAAAAAAAAAAAGTCTTACTTATTTGCAGTCCTGATGAACTTGAAATATCTCAGTTGTCAGAATTCTTTATCAAACCAAACATTTCAAACCCACATTAGTTCAACAGTTGCCAGATACGACTGATACGAGCTGAAACTTGAGAATTAGTTTGTGTTGTGGGTAAGTATCAATACTCCTGCCAGAACCACTACTAGTTTTGTTGTAGCCTGATATGTGACAGCAAACTTTACAATGTTGTGATGTGAACACAGCGTCAGTTATCGTTAGCTATCATTACCTCATTAGCTGGTCACTCGCTAAGACACCTGCCCAGTTCTCCACTGGTTCTCCTCGCACCACAACCCAATTTCTCTCCAATGGCCGGTAATTCTTCTAATCCTGGTCTGTTCCTGGTCTCATGGACACCTAACAGGCTCATAATTATAAGGCTGTGGTCCGTCATATGTGTATGAATATACATTTACAACCTCTTCAGTGTCAAAAACTAGCGTTGGGATCCAGACTGATAAACTTGACCTCATCTTTTTTGGTGTGGAAGTAAAAGTCTCTCACAAAAACAACTCCAGAAGTTACTGAAGTGTGTGTGTGTGT
>NTHP01000027.1:1052719-1069403 GCA_003416845.1 Oplegnathus fasciatus
TTCTTTGAACTTTGAGCTGTACAGTTGAGGAAAAACTATGTTTGAATAAGAGTAGAGTAGAAATGACCGTTTAAACTGCTTTGTCATAATTAGGTTAATATGAATACTGAATACTGCTGGTAATTAGTCAAATAATCGATTAGTTGACAAACAAAACTAATTGACAATTTTGATAATTGAATAATTGAAGTCATTCATCAAGCCAAAGTTGTGTTGTTTAAGATAATTGGCAATAAAAGCACTGGCTACTTCCTTTTCTGGGACAGAAGACAAGGAGTTTACTTGATTTAGCAAGACAAAAAAGACAAGAGTGAAAAGATAACAGTTCCTCTATTTCAAAACAGACAGACTATCTTTCATCAGCTGATGTCATGCTCTGACTTGTGACAGTTAAAGTCTGACTCAGCTGACTGTCTGTTAACATCTGCTGATTCTCTGCTGCAAGTTCAGGTGTGAACTTAATGTTGTAAAAAAGTATTTCAACAAATGTTTGACGATCAGCAGGTTTTGGTTTTAGTTTGACTGAGCTGCTCTGGGTTAATGATCACTGTTAACAAGAGTCAGCTGGGTAAAGCCTTCATGTTTGATTTCTTCTTTTTCCTTTCTCCACAAGTTCCATGTTACATAAAGGTGAGGCATTCTGGCCTCACGTGACGTCATGGAAACGTCTGTCAGTGGGACGTGACCAGTGGCTCGCACACACCCATCGTGCAGTGCTAGGAGATATGAGAGGCCCTGACAAGCTGAGACAGTCATAGGGGCTGGCCTGTGTGTGTGACGTGTTGTTACAACACATCAGAAACTTGTGTGTTGCTGCACAGCTGGTTGCCTCAGAGGAATGTTGCTGCACACACAGCACACTGTAAAAAAAACCGTACATCTCTAAACTAAAAAAACACTCATTTAATCTGCTTGAGGCTCTTACTAGAGTCCTTGTTTTTAAAATGTTCACTTCCAGCTGATGCAGTCAACTTCTCAAGATTTTCTACGTTAGGAGCTGAGTTGATGAGCAGTAGAAACATGAAGTATCCCCAGAATTTTTTAAATTTCTGTTAAACAAGGAACTAACTCTGGATTACATACAAGTGTTAGGACACAGACTTTTTACAGTGTTTATCACTGTGGCGTTGCTATACAAGCCGAAACATTCGGTGTGTGTGTGTGTGTGTTGACGCACAGGGTGTGCCTGGTTCCTTTTAATTTTCAGTGCCTCTGTTATTGTCATTGGGTATTTTCCGACAGACTTAACCAGCTGTGAGCTGTCACATGATGTCAGTTTGACGTGCATCAGAATGAAATTGAATCCGACGCAATCCATAGTTCAATTAAGCAGCTCAGAGTCTGATTGTTGAGGTTTGGTTTGAGGCACAGTACTGAGTTCTGACTGAAGTGTGTTTGTTGCACCAAGTATCAAAAGCCATTGAATGTCTGGTCAGGTTTGTAGTCTTGCCATGTTATTTCTTTACATCAGATATCTCCTAATTTAATGTAGGACTTTTGTATTTTTTTAAATTTTTATTTGGCTTTAGAGTACTTTTAGTTTGGAGTAATTTGTTACTTTGCGGTTTTTAGTTGAACGATTAAATACTGACTCGTAAAATCCCCAAATCAATATTTGCAACTGTTACTTTCCTCAGTGAGTATGTGCACTTAATGTTATGTGAAGGATGTGACTACTTATTTTTTGTTTATTTACTTATAGTATCTTACTCAGGTGTGTTTGGGGCTCTGACAGGTAGTATCTATCTCAGGTGTGTGTGGGGGTCTGACCTCTCGCTCTCATCCCAGCAGCCCTCGGGGATGGTCGGCAGCTCAGGGACGCTGCGGTAGCTGTGCAGGTTCTGGGCTGTCCGCCGCGAGACGATCCACTGCAGCTTCCTGTGGTTGGGTTTGCTGCATTCAGGGGAGGCGTAGTCCGACAGACACAGAGCCACACGCTCACTCCACAGCAGCAGCTCCCCGTCTGCAATCTGAAACCAAACAGCAGTTCAGTTTGGCTGTCTGGCCCTGTGCCCTGTTCACTCACTGACATCAATGTATTTAAAAATAACCTAATTACATAACACTTAACAGTCTGTTGCTTTACAAAGTGATCATGTAAACAGAAACCTGGTTTCTTTTTCCAGGCTAGGAGGTTAAATGAAACCAGGCCAAAACGGCTTCTGTAGGTTTATGCTGAAACCTGATCAGCCGCTCATGTAACACCTGAACCTTAAAGTGTTTGTAAGTGGGAGGCTTGGAAAGACAAACATCCAGGTGAGAGCGAAAGTATAACTATGGCAACATATTAAGATCAAAAATAATAATAATCTGAAACACAATTTAGGGTGCATTTATATAGGCTGCTTAATAAAGCTGTTTGTGGTGTTAATGTTTGGGGAGTTGCGGTCTCCCTAGGCCCCAAAAGGGCTTCCTGTTTACAACCGATCAAAGAAATTGTGAGCAGATACCAACAGTCAATATTAATTTTTAAGAAAGCATTAAGAGTCCTGTGAAATTAAACCTTTAGACTCTAATTTCCTCTAAAATGAATTTGCTCTGAGCTGCTGTTGTGAGTGTTGTTGCCTCTCTGGATGAGTCGTTGTGTAATAAAGCCATGTCTGCTTACCTTTAAGTGTCTCTGGATGTTATGGGCTATTTCCAACATGTCCTCCGACTGAACGGCTTCGATCTCCTGCCTCAGGAGAGACAAGGCTAGGACGGACGGCTGGATGGACAATCGGACAGAAAGAGACAGGAAGTGAGGGAGTGACAGCGAAGAACAGACAGAAACATGTTTAACATTCTACCAGAGTCTCAGTGGTGTCAAACAGCAACACAAACTAATTTCTGAGCATCTCATTACACTGCTGAGCTGCTGTAATCCAGTCTGACCTGCAGTGAATTCTCACCTTTGCTTTAGAGAAGGAGATCCGGCACAGACAGGCTTTGAGCTGAGCTTCCAGCTTTTCCAGGTTCAGTGTTTCCTTCCTGTTAACACAGACAGTCAGGTTCAGGTGTGTTTTCAGGTCAGAGATGTTTCCCAGACAGACAGAGTCAACTTCCATTAACTCAGAATCAACACTATTTAAGACCATTAGAAAAGAAAATAAGACCAATTTAACTATTGACTCATCATAAGATTGAAAACACTGCAAAAGCCAAATCTGATGTGAATTATGTGTTGAGTTTTGAACTAAAGTGCAGCTAGGCATATTAAAAACTGTGCCAGGGTTATGCAAGTGTGAAGTGTTGGTGCCAGCAGCAGCCGACAACAAATCTTATCGTTGCACTTTGGTCAGACACTGGAGCCAGCTGATACTTGACTGCTGCCTTATATCAAGTGGAGCAAACAAGCAGTGGTGTGGAGACGCTTCGCCAATCAAATCGTGGAGGGAAATCTTTGTGTTCACACACCAATCTGAACTCTGGTATTTTATGTTGACATTCAGAGATGTGAAACAAATCTTGAACATGCCTCAACAAGGGCAACAAAGTTGTCATATTCGGAAGACTTTGTGTTTGCAGCTGAAGAAAAAATAAACTAAATGTTGACTTGGATGGATTATCTATCTGCAGCAAGTCTCTGCAAGATTCTCATAGAAATGAAGTGAAACGAATAAATGTAAAAAGTGTATTTCGATAATGACGAGCAGGAATGTGAACTTTACAGGATATTATAAGTTACAAATGGTTTCCTACACGCGACACCTCACCTGTCTGTGGAGTGTGAAAGTGCGATCTGGTGGTACAAGTGCAGAAAGGTTAAGGCAGTAATGGCTTTGGACTTGAAGTTGAGCTTCTCGGTAACGATCTTCTCCATGCGGCTGAGGTCGGACACGGTGAACCTGCACTGTCCGATGCGGATGAGCTCGTCGGTGGGCGCCAGGTTGCACTCCTCCGTCACTTTGGCCGCCATGTGGAGGCAGCTGAGGCTGACGCAGGACAGGTGCTTCGGCTGGATCTGAGATGTGCGACACGTGAGTAAGAAACGGTTTGAAAATGACTTGTTGAGTAAGAATTTCGCATCACTGAGCTGAACGCAGTTACATCAACCATTTATTAAAACCCACTTCAGGCTGCTGTTTCGCTCAAAGCATCACAAGATCAGCAACAAAACCATTTTACTCGCTGCATTGAATTTATTATTCAGTAAGGAACTGATTAAAGAAGTGGGAAGTAAGTCATTTATATAAAAACATAAAAAGGACTTTACAAATGAGGAGTTTTTATAAATCCTGTATATCTGTTTAAACTTGTTTGCTTACATCTGCTGTTAAAATGACACTAGAGAGGTTTCTGGCCTTTACAAACTATTCCCTATACCCTTTTAAAAAGGAAAGCTTAAGTGTCAACTGTGTGGTGCTATCAGATGTGAGTATCTCGTACCCTCATCATGGCCAGGAATCTGTCCAGCAGGTTAACAGCCAAGACAAAGGTGTGTGTGCTGTAACCAAAGAAGCTGGTCAGACTCCACAGGTCCTCCACTTTGGCATCTCTGCATTTGGCCGAGATCCGA
Source organism: Oplegnathus fasciatus (assembly GCA_003416845.1). Taxonomy (NCBI): domain Eukaryota; kingdom Metazoa; phylum Chordata; class Actinopteri; order Centrarchiformes; family Oplegnathidae; genus Oplegnathus; species Oplegnathus fasciatus. The sequence continues at coordinate 1,057,218 of NTHP01000027.1, forward strand.
CAGTCATCCTGGAAAATGAAGACATGCTGTTGATTAGCCTGGTTTATCAGTCACTGATGGTTACTTAGCCTACATTCTGTCAGCGAAGTACTGAAGAGGTCTGCTAGTCATACTTGGAACATGACTGGCATTTGTTTTTGTTTTTTTTATAGGATGAATTAATCAATAGGTAGATACAGGTACCTAAATGTAGGTAATGTTGAGAAGAAGATTTCCCATTTGCTCAATATACTATGGATTAATGGTCCATTGTTCTTAAGTGTGCTCACCTGTGTGGTGGACTCGATGAGGCTCAGTCCCGTCTCTTTAGGGAGATAATAAACCTCCTGCTCATAATTCACCCTCAGCTCCTTCATCAGCTTGAAGGCGTCCATGTCTCAGCTGGCACTGGAGCAAGTGAGGTCTTGTTTTCACCACAGTATTTTCACTGCGTAACAGGAAAGCACCAAGAGTCAGCTCCAAAACATAACCAGGCCACAAAGTCCTCTGACTCTGTCTACAACACAAATTCAATCCACAAAATCCAGAATCGATTTTCAATCTTTCAAGTACATTTTTGTCTTACAGGACACTTCTTTCACAATGTTGACTTCCTCTCATAAAATGATTAACAAATTAATGTTAATCAGTAGAAAGGCCTGTACCACCATAATTAATCAAAAGAAAATTAATCAATAAATCGATTAGTCGTTCGAGTATTCATTAATACAAAAATGTGTAACATGATTCAGCTCCAGCTTGTCCTCTGCTTTTCTGTTTTATGAAATCGTAAACTTAATATACAGACAGTTGTAGACGCCACATTGAGCTTTAGAGAGTTTGAGAAAGGCTTTTGGAGCTATTTTGTCCACATTTGTAGACCAAAATACTAATTTACCAGCTGTACAAGTAACCCGTTTCATCTCTAATGAAAATAAATGTTTTGTTCAGTCCTTTGGAGAACACTAGCATGCTCCTTCGCTTCCACAGCTATTTGGAAATTGTGTAAAAATCTGTATAAGATAGAAAAGATCGTGCTTTGTTTGTGATATATATATAGATGTGCATATTACTGGCCTACATTTGCTCTCAGCTCTAACAGGGGTCACAGCTCGGAGCCCAGCCCACTTCCCTCAGCTGGACTCCCGTGTCAGATTTCCTCTGGTAGACGCCTTCTCTGTCCTGACCGAAAAACAACAGCTTTTCCATGTTTCTGTCTGTTTACAAACCAACTAAAACACACAAAAATACATCCCACTCGGCTGGAAAGCCTTAATTTAATCATGTTAGGTGAAGGAAGCTAACATTAACCACAGCTAGCTAGCGTTAACGTTTTAAATCCTCTCTGGTCGGAGCGGGGGAGGGGCTGTTTCTTTTTCATTCCCCTAACGTTAAAGCTCTGTGATAATACACTGTACAATACGATTATCAATACAAAAACCAATGATCCATTGATTATAGCGCAGTATTAATGTGTAAATCTTTCAAAATATGCTCGTGGTGGTTTCTCCTTGTGAATATTACCGAGGTAAAAAGCTCTGCTTTGAACAGGAGACGGATCCAGGGGACACCAACAACAGACAAGACGAAAAACAGATTTGGCTGTAGGAAGGAAATCCTTCGCTCAAACTAACGTAAAGTAGTTCATTTAAACCTTAAAACCACGACAAGAAGAAGGAAACACTCGCTGTAACGTTAAATGCCACTATTTCCTTACAGAGACTGAAACTAGAAAATTCCCCTTCACTTCCATTTCAAACGTCCCTGTAACGTTACAAGTCCTGTCGATAGGAAATCTTGGCAGAACAAAGAGACACGTTATTCATTTTTAACAACCATTAATTAATTAATCAAGATAATAACGTTAGCTAAATTAACGTCCCATTGTTGACCGTTCACTTCATCCGCTTTTCTCTTTCTCTCCTCTTTCTACTTAAGTGTTCGCAGAAAATGCAACTGTAGTTCAGCAAATACGCGTCGTGTGTGTAATATAAGTATAGTTATAATATATTTATGAAGGTTTACTCTACCTGTTCTTTCAGGTTAAATCCACATATCTGTTGTGTTCTGCTGTAGCGTACACTATTCTTCTCTCCTTTCTCCTCTTCTCGCTTTTGTTGATGTTCATAACGCTCACGCCCACATACTGACGTCACACGGTAGCAACCAATTAAAGGCTTGGGTTCAAGAATAGCAAATATCAGCCTTTCAGGCTTAACGGTACAAATTACACCCTACATCTACTGTTTGGTATCGTTTTGACTTCATTTATAACATCATCGTTAAAAAGGTTGCACTTGAGATCGATAATCAATCTTCAATCTACCGATAAATGCCACTGGAATCGAAATACTGCTTACCTATTACATGAGACGACCCCCCCTCTGATTGATGTTGCTGTTAGCCAATCAGCGAGCCGCAGTTTGGTATGTTCAAATAGTCCGCCCAAAATGAGATACTTTGATTGGCCCATGGCTGAACATACCCCTGACGCAATCTTAGCATTACGTAGTGCATTTTGGCTGTGTCTTTTCTTAATTGTCTTCAACAAACTGTGTGTTAAATGTCGGAAAGAGCGTCTGTGAGTGATGGTAATGCCACTCTGTGAGCTTGTTGCTGTGCTAACAACACAGGGAAATACATACAGTCCAATAAAAAGTTAATGTAATCTGCATTCAGGAGTCGTTATCAGGCAAACACCCAATAATCGATGTTTTCAGACAACCATTTTTGACACCTTGCATATAATTCTGGCTGGCTGTTGTCTTAACCCCTCAAAGTGAAATCCTTTCTTCAGGCAGTAACTGCCTGGTGTGGTGGCAAACATGTATTTGCTTTGGAACAACCACATCCCCAAATGTACGCATACAAATCATAGATCCACAATAAACTTGCCATTTTGCAAACTAATCATAACTCATTTGCTTGGCCTACAGAAATTGTTGGCCGACAAAGACAAAGAAACATGCCTTTTGACGCAAGAGTTATTCCTTGGCCAAATACGCATTTATATCCAGAGATCCAGAAGGATGCTTTGTGTTACATTGGTCCTGTTCTCTGGGACAAAATACCTGATGACCTAACAACTGTGTCCACATTCCAAAGTAAACTGAGAACCTTTTTATTTTCTCAGGCTCGTGGTTACTGTATGTGTGCGTCTGTGCGGTAAATGTGTGTTTCTTTGGGTGGGTTTGCAAATGCATTTTGATGTTAAAGCAGTTTCATTACCAGTAATGAAATGTGCCATATACATAAACTGGCCTAAATAATAATAAACTCTTAATTTGTTGAAGTATAAAAATTACATCATCAAGGATGTCATGAAGTACAGTAAAACTCACTAAAAAAAAAACTCACATCTGAGTCCCATTGAAAGTACCTGTAGAAATATTTTCATATAAACTAACATTAATATAATGGGAATATTCCATAGAAGGTAGGATTGTTTTGTCCCCCTGTTCTGCCTGGAGGTGGGCGGAGCCTGCTTCCCCTCTCTCTCCACCCCAGTCCCCTCCTCGGAAGTAGACGTATCTGTCTATATTCCCTTCTTTTATTTTTATATCTTTTTTACAACAACCCCCTTTCCCCTACACTTAGAACCATGGACGCCACGATGGACGACTAAACCGAAGAACAGGTCCCCGATTTCACCCCTTTATTTACCCTCGGATTGAGTAGGCCGGATGAAATCCAACTGTGGTTTTCTCCGCTTCGCAGGGGAGGTAAGGCTCGGGGCTCCGTCTACTTGCTGGGTCTGAGTCAGCCATTTAAATGTCTCTACTTTATAGTTAGCGCAGTCGTCGCTGTAAACCCACTGCAACTCCTTTTACATGACACCATCCGAGGGTAGTGAGCAACGTTTCCAACATTCATGTGAATAAAGGATTATCTTAAGCTAGATACATACAAATTTGTGTGCGACGTCATGTCAGCTAGCGAGTTTGTATCGACGCCGTAGGGACGCTGGGCTGTCAAACTATCTGCTCCAGGGAATAGTAGTATTCAGAGTAATAATGCACCTGCTTAGGCCCGGTGGGTCCCGAAAAAGTGGGAACTCCCGGAGGAGGTTCAAGGTAATTCCCGACAAAATGAGAAGTGGTTTAGTTTCACTCTGTCTCTCTTTAGACGGTGACTGATTTGATTACAGTTAGCTAGGCTCAAAGCTACCCATAACGTTAGGCTAGTTAGTATGCTATAATGTAACTTTATGCTAAATAAGGTTACAGCAAGCACAAAGTTTGTTCTTATGGGGTATCTTAAGTTAAAGTGGGTACGACGGTCTGTTTGGGATCTGCTTGAACCAGTTGGGAACTGTTAACTAAACTGAAACAACCTTCAGCGTCTTCCGTTCCCTGAATAAACAAACATGACCACTAACTTTCCTCTGACTGGCCTCAGTCAGCTTTGCACGCACACTTTGTTTCATCATTAACAGGATAGGAGGGGAGAACAACTATATGTATCTTACATTTACTACTTTGGTACTCTTGCTTTGATCTAGGGATGGGGGATATTGATTCATTTCTTATATCATAATATATGTATCCCAGTATTAATATACAGTGTGATACATGCATATAATTTGTTGAAAATCTGTTGAGAGTTGTTAATGGCTAAAATAGTTGGACAGGACTGTCTGGTTTTGGGTGGTCCGAAATGAATACCTGAGAAATGAAAGAACTTCATCATCACATTGATGCAAAAATCATATCAAAGTCCAACATTGCCATAAAGAAGTCCTGCTTATGGGTTTGCAACATTGTCCACAATGACCCAGTACACCCAGGGATATTAAAAGGTAGTAACCACAGTATAAACAAAATCTCTGACAGTCACATGGTATGTATCATCATATCGCCCACCCCTACTTTGTTTGCTCTTTTCTTACAAATTACTGAGTAATTTGACTTCTAAAAAGTATTTAAAAAATCAGTCTGAGAGGAAAAAGTTACTCTGTGGCTGACTGGGCACAACTTGTAAACATTCAGTATGCGACCTGCCACGAAGGGCAGCAAATAGACATTGCTATTGTCTATGAAAACAGCCTACACTACACCGTTATTCACACCTCTTTCTGTTCTCAGTGCCCATTGTTTTATTAGCATAAAAACACTGGTACATTGCGATAAGAACATTGAATGTACCTCCTTTGCTCCTTGATCACCAAACTAAGAGCAAAACATTAATGTTTAAGGGAATATTTCATCTTAACTCTGAACTATTGAAGTTATGTCAACCAGAAATGTCACATGGAATTGTTTTTCTGAAGTATACTGTAAATCAAACTCACCAGTTTTTTTTGGATTGGTGTATGTGATGTTCTGATGTGCTGTGTCACTGTGCAGGTAGCTGTATCCAGTGGGGAGGTAGGCTTAACCAAGGGAGGAAAGAATGAAGTTCTTCGAACCCTTGGGACGCCAGAGGCTGTCTTTTCTTTTGGAAAAGGCCGCCTCTAGAGAAGCCAAGATGTGGAGGGTCTACGTACCAAAGAAGCCCTCCTCACAGGTGAGGATTTACCTCTGAGTGCCTCCATTCATTAACTGATGAATGGATTCACTCACAAAATACATCTTAACATTGACAAAGAAATATTCAGGGGCTGCAGTTTGGGACACTGATTGTACCTTTGAATAGCTGCATCCATACTGTTTGACTCAGGCAGCAGTCTCAAGTTTTTCCTAAGATAACAACTTTAACACTCAACAACTGACTTCCTTTAGTAGTTTGGTGCATATTGTCCATGATGTGATGTTACAGCCAGATGTTTCCAGCAGCTCTAACAGAGTTTGACATGAGAAAGGGTTTCAGTGATAAAAAACAGCAGAATTTCATAGAAAACCAGAGAAAACATACATTTCATCATTCTTCAAAATAGCTTTTTATTTTTCGCACTTTGTTTCCATATTCACAGCTGATCTAAAGGTGTGGCTATTCAAGTTAATGGAATTAGCAATGGGGTAATCTCTGACTGTTAATCCAGATCTGCTGCTGCTCAGTAGCTGCAGCACGTTCATGTCGCCGCCAGTTAAATCTGCAACACAATCGACCTCCTGTTGTTGATCTGTTGTTGTCTGGTTTTGGATCCCAGAGTGCAGTCAGGTTAGCTAAGCAGGGAAATCTCTGTTCTCCATCCAGGCACTACTTTTTGTTATTTTCCCATGTTAATTAACTGACTGGGTCTGAATTTGTAAAACAATAACAAAAGAGAAAATGTTTTCCTCAGCATGACCTTGATGTGGGCCAATAAAGCCTAATGACACATTGCATATGATATTGAGATATACATATAAACCTGACTTTGTTTTAAGACTAACAAACACTTCTTTGTCCAGCTCTTGGATCTGTTTATTTGTAGTTTTGTGTTGATAATGAAGAGGCCAATAAAAGGCAGTAAATGGTGGCACTGAGACAGTTACGACACTTATCAGTGCCATTGCCCAAGTTAACAGGCATGTAAACTGGTGTTAGAGGTCAAGGAGGCAGTCGGCCTCCTCAGAGGCATGCAAACAACAGCAGTGTTGCTGGGTAAAATACTCTCCTGCAGGTGTGATGGTTGTCTTGGTTGAATTAAATGTTTCTTTGGTCATTTGCCTAATGTTACTGCATTATCCATCACAGAGACAGAAAGCTGAAAGCTGAGCTGGCATGCAAGTATATTGGTGATGAATTATGACTGTACATCTGTATGTCTGCAGTGGTCATCTTTGTTCTGCATACAGTCTACACTTGTTAGTCGAAGAGCAACAAGCCCAAAAAATAATTTAAAAAAAATCTGACTTCAGCAGGTACCTGGTTACCTGTAAAGAAGACTTAATGTAGGACTGCAGAAGATGTTTGTCTTTTGAAAGGCTTGTGAGATGAGTGTAATTCTGACTAGACAACAGCAAACCACTTTTTGACAGATATGAATAAATAGGAATTATGTGGATTACCTTCTTGGAGTTTCTGGGTGGCGTCCTGTGGAGGGCGTTGCCTGGGGACACCATCTATTTCTTCAGAGACTTCAACAACAGAGAAACCTGAAAGGGGGTGATTGGGAGGAACAGCCTGCCTGATCAAACCTGAGTTTGTTACTGGACTTCTCTACTAATTACACCACTAATTACACCACTCCCACCACTTTGGATTGTCAGATCTGTGCCTTGGACACTCAGCGAAAGCGAGAGGAAGAGCTGTCAAATGACTATCACCTGGTTGTGAGTTGGATTACATGGTGGGGGAAGCTGCTGGACAAACCTTGTAAGCCCAAACGTGTCTGAGGCCCCCAGTCCACAAGTTCCACCTCCGAAGAAAGTTTCCCTGCATTCTGGAGAATCCGACTGGGCCATGTTCAAAGCCTCCACCTGAAGGTTGTTGATGCCTGTCATGACAGCAACCAGGTTGACAGATTTTGTCTTTTTGTCCAGCAGTGGAAACAGGCTTGAAGTAGGCCAGTTGTTTTTAGTTTGGACAGTTGAGAGGTTGACCGGTGTCAAGTTGCAGATTAGTTGGCTAACAGGCTCAGTTGCCTTCTGACCTTTGACCTCTGCTGCTAGTCCAGTGGTTTCAGCTCTGAGACAAATGAGGAATACAAAAATTAAGAATTGATTTGAATGTTGTAGCCTGAATTTTAGACATCCCTTTCAGGAAATATCAAATATTACAGCATCTCTGTGACCACACATACAAAAATTACTCCTGAATTACAAAGATGAGTTATAATTTGTATATGTTTAGTACAAAAGAAAACAAAACAAGGGAAATTAAAACAAAAAAAGTCTGTATTACTCCTCATCTTGGTTAAACATGGTCTCTGTGTCTCTGTGTGGCCAGAAAATTGACATCATCACGACCAGCCAAATACTGGTCATTTTTACCAGCAGTTTTAAGTTTCTGCCTCTTGTAAACCTCGTATTATAGTATAATAGTTAGTTGGTAGAATAGAGAGCGTCGGGTAATTTGGTGTTAACAGCAGCAGGGGAGTACTATCATCCATCCAATACCAGACTGCTGTAATGAAAACTGTTGACAGTGAATGTGGATTATCCTGAATAACAGGGACATTGTTTCTGGACAGACGTAGTGCTGTTAAGTTTTTTGAATGTCATTTGTTACTTCTTTAAGCACCATGGATGAAATTCCCACTCACGTCAGTTGTATTGGGAGTCTTTGCATGGAGATCCCAAAACCTCTGCAAATAAAACCAGAACTATCTGCGAGAGCTGCAACAATTAATTGATTACTTACTTACTTACTACTTGTCAACAGAAAATGAATCGACAACTATTTTGGTCATCTCAAACATGTTTTTTCTTGTCTTACATTATAGGAAATAGAATATTTTGGCTTTTGGACTGTTGGTCGAACAAAACAAGACAATTGATGACATCACCTTGGGCTTTAGGAATTTGTGATGTGATTGTGATTTTTCAGTTTTCTGATGTCTGATGTTTATGGACTAAATGATTCATTTATTGATCAAGAAAATAAACGGCAGGTTAATCAATAATGAAAGAAATGTTAGTTGTAGCCCGACTATCTACATGGCTGGATACCTCCACTGGGGGTAAGCAGGAAATTTTTTGCGATATGAGTGAACAGACCTTTTAAAAGTAGCTGTCACGGCAGTGTTTACTCTTAACATGGGGAGCAATAGCTATGAGCAATAAAATGCACTAATTACTCATCAGCATTAGAAGTCACCACCCAAACTCACACCCAACCCTCTTATATCCTCATTCAAAACAAAGAAGCATGTAACATGAGTGCTAATGCTAACAATTGAATCGTTTGGTATAACATACATTTTCAACAGATTATATGATTTTTGCTAGGGAGCCCTGATGGTAGTTAAAATAATATTTTCCTACCTTTTATTTGTCCTTTTAATTCATTATTATTATCAAGGCAAGTATGTAAAATTATCAAGATATGTCAGCTGGTGAACTATTTCAGTTGTCAGATGGCTAACAAATGGAATTCCTAGAATGTTTTGGATCAGGTTTGGTCTGGTTGTCGAGCTGGTTTAGGAAGATCCTGTTTGCCATTAGGTCCTCACTAAATATCCGAAACTAGGTGATTCACTTGGATAAGTCAGTTCTGTCTAGCCCTGGGTGTGGTGGAAATCAGGCCAGGTGTTGCCCTGAAATAGCATCGCCGTCTTAAAGAGAGCAGAGAAGCTCCTCAGGACTCAGGGCCTCTTTGTTTGTTTCCTCATATCCTCATATCTTTGTACAGAAATAGTTCCCCTGTGTTAATTATAAACCTGAGTTTTGCTGTGGGATTGGCTGTTGGATGGTTATGTATACATAGAAATGGCAGAAGGTAGTTGTAGACAGGATTTTTTTCAATTTATTTATTGCAACTTTTATTTTTAATGATATTTACAGGCAAAAAGAATGGGTTGACATAGGTAACATAATATTTGTACGGAAATAGGGCACATGTAATGGGTTACACCTTATAGGCACATACATGTAGTACATATCTTCCAGTATTTTACACATTGATCATATCGTAGTCTTAAGGCATATAGATTAGAGCTGAAACAATTAGTCGATTTACAGAAAAATAATCAGCAACTGTTTTGATAACTGATCTATGGTTTCAGTCATTTTTCAAGCAAAAATGGTGAAAAAAATACCAAGCGGTTTCTGCTTCAAGCTTCTCAAATGATGCTTTTTTTTTGTCATATAGTAAACTGAATGCAAATTAATTGAACTTTGGTTCTTAACTACTTCAAAAGGTGAATATGATATAGGTCCTTTAGGCCTAGGCTAGAGACGAAATAGTTAAAGATGAGTTTATTTTCTCATCATCATTAAGTTTAATTTGTTGTCTTGGTAAACGTTGTTTTTTGAGATAACAAAACATTTTGTCTTGATTGTGAGAAAACATTCTGCCTCATTATTCTGTGTCCTCAGCAGAACAAAACAAAATGACTCTGTGATCTCGCCACAACTAACTGTCAAAACTGTTTTCTTGTAATAGCAGAATATAATTTCATGATCACAGGACAACAAAGCTTAATATGTTGAAATCAGAAAACACCAACCAAAGCTGGATTGTGATGATCAGATTCAGCAAAACAAAGAAGGTCTTATGGGGAAAATGTGCTCCGGTGTGGTTACAGTGAAAACAGGGTTCATCTCAGTGTACACTATAATGATTCCTTGCCATCATAACAAGCCCATCAAAGGCTTCTGCCTCATTTTTTCTAAGGAGGATAAAAAAGTATGATGACCTATTTTATTGTCCTCTTGATGACACATGGACAAGAACAACTGTGTCAGTGGTCAGTACAAACATCCCCAAGGGCTAGCGAGATGAGGCCGTTGATGTTGTTAACCTTGTTGATTGCGGTTCGTTGCAGGATACAGACATCTCCCCGGCCCAGCGGGACGAGGCCGTGCGCTGGTTGACGGACCTCCACAGCAGACTGCAGCTGTACCCAGAGACCCTGGTGTTAGCTGTTAGTATCCTGGACCGCTTCCTCGCTCCCATCAAGGTAAAAAAAATACCAACAGTACTACTTTAATACAGATGTCGCTGTGAGTGTTAGCAGAGCTACCACATGGAGCTGCTTTTATTGATTATTAATAAAACGATAGAAACGATCGCCATCTCTGATTTTAACTCAAAAACTCTATAATATGAAAAATATCACATTTTATACTACTTCTATTACAGTCACCACTAATTTTTTCTGCCACTGCCAAAATTAGGAGATTAAGATATTATCTGTGGGAGGTTCTTGATAGCTTTGTCTTTGATTCCCACTGCTGTGCGACTACGATGACAAGCGTTTTCTTACAGCTGCCTCACAGCTGACGGTCTGCGTTTACACAGGAACAGGAAGTGTCAGTTCTGAGTATCCTGTCAGGCCATTCAACGTCAGACAGACCACAGACAGGAAGTTAATGTTTTGTTTTTTTTTTCATATTGCAATTTCTTGTTATGAGCTCAACTACCTCATCAATAAATACTGCTACTGTTGAAGTAGAGAGCAGACTGCTGACTCATCCTTTCTGCTTTTCTTCCTCAGTCTAGCACAGAAACGCTGATTCATGTTTTAAATAGTCTCAAACAAATAGCGTTGTAGGCATTATTGATAACCAGTGCTGTGGGGTGGATATTTATTGGTGCTGCTTTGATACAAACACAAACTGCTTCACTACAAACAAAGGTGGAAGAACTAATTCAAATTACTTTTATGACTTTAATTGCGTAATCTTGAGTAATCTTCATATATTTTTCTGAAGCCAGTGACAGCAGGTTTTTGTTTTTAAGACATTCGTGACACATCTGTCACTTTTCTCATTTCTAAAACACACCTTAGTAATTTCTGTAATCAGCTGTCTCACTTTAGCACTAAAGAGCAAGAAAGATACAATGGTAAAAAAAGGAAATACACATATGTGACACCTGTTCAGGTGTTTACTTGCCTAAAAATTGTAGCAAGTAACTTCATGCAACCTCAGCTCTGGATGTAATGACTTGTCCAAATCGATACGAGTTCAGGTTCCCACATAATAAATCACCTCGGTTTCTTTCCTTTACGACTATATGGCAAACACTGCATCCTGCTGCAGGCTTCATGTGAACATATCATGATGGCTAAGTCTGGAATTGACTGTCAACTCTATCAATCCCAGTTTGTACGTGGCTACACTGTCTTGAGAAGAGGTCTAATCAGGCAACAAAAGTGAAAACACCTGTGTTGGTGTACATGGGCATTAAAGAGACAGTACACCGAGCAACAAAGTGGTCTGCCTTTTCATCTGCCAGCCATAATGGAAGTTCTACACAAAACAATATAATAATTCATAATAATAACATCATGTGTCTTACAACAAACTTATCAGCTGATGTCAGGTTGACTTCAGAACAATGGTGTAAAACTGACTGGAAACATTTTATGAATTTACTGATTTATGGGATTGTTTGTCATCAGGCCCGTCCAAAGTACCTGCGCTGCATCGCCATTGCCTGCTTCTTTCTGGCTGCTAAGACCTGTGAGGAGGACGAGGTGAACACAAACAGCACAACACACACACACACACACACACACAATCAGACAATAGACCCTAAGGTGCAACAAAAGAGTATGCAAAGTTAACAGAAGTGTATTCAAGTGTTAGAATGTACTGAGGGTCAGATATGTTGAGTTCATCAGAACAGTTCAGGTAACTGTGTGTGTGTGTGTGTTTGTGTGTGTGTGTGTGTGTG
>NTHP01000027.1:1073429-1108614 GCA_003416845.1 Oplegnathus fasciatus
TGCTAAGTGTGTTTCCATCGCACTTTTTCACATTTTGCTTTTATTGATATACCAACTTTTCCACCTCAACCAAGCATAAAAACGTTGTTGTGTTATTTTGAGGTTTTTTCAGATTTTCTGCTTTTCTACTCAGGTTTTTTATGTGCAAATTGAAAATGCGCATAAAAACGGGTGGATAGAAACCCACCTATTGTCTGGTTTGGTCAAGGATTTTACTCTGGGTTGATTTTAAAATTGTCTAAATAATGGAGTGACACATTTATTACTTTTTAAATATACTTAATTTGCTTAAAATATTAGTCTTTACTAGACAGCTAAATGTTTGAAATAGAATATTATAATATACATATTTTTCTCCAACTCACCCTCCTCTTCTTCTCCCTCTCCTATAGTTCCATTCGATGGTGTTGTCATGTCGTTCTGGGTTTTTGGACTCCATGTTGGGACTGAACCGCTCTCAGCACCTCGCCCTGCTCACACGGCGACTCTACCACTGTTTGGCCGACCACACGCTGATACAGGTACACACACACACACACACACACACACGCACACACATACACTCTCACTTTACTCTGCACCATAGATATCTCTGTAAATTTAAAGCATATGCTGTTTTCAAACACAACACAGAGGCTATTCACCCTCTGAGGCTCAGGTTTTCATACATTTGGACTTGTCACCTGCCTGAACACTGAACAACTTTGTCCCTCATGTGTTCCTGTAGCTCAGAGGATCCATGCTGGCCTTGGCCCTTATCACCTTGGAGCTGGAGACTTGCTGTCCTGACTGGCTGGCTCTCACCATCGACCTGCTGAGGAAGGCACAGGTACCAGACTGTCTCTCTTTCATTATTAAGTACAACTTGTGACCAATCAGAAGCTCTAAATGCTCAGTTTGGATCATGAGACCAAAACAAACAAACGTTCAAAAGTGTTGATGGAGAAGCAGCAGACAGCTCACATTGAGCTTCTGTGAAAAAACAGAGCAACGAGCAAAAAGTTACAGTCCTGACAAGTTTAATTTAGTTCATCAAAATGGATCATCTTCTGTCATCTGTAGACACTTCAAAAAACAGAAGAACACTGACATCAACAACATTGTGCTAGAGATTTTCTTTAAATTGAAGCTGAGGGTCTGAGCAAATTCACACTTGAATGTAGTGAGCAAGGATGTTGAGAGAAGCACAGAACAAAAGCAAGACTTTGTAAAAGCTGCTGCACTAACAAAAGTAGAAAGGTTTAGATAGGTGCAGTCGGTTTTTCTATTAGTCTCTGCAAGAAAAGAAGACAGACACAGAGAAACAAAGGGAAACAAAGGTTGAGGGAAGGCTAGCAGAGAGCGCTAAACATGCAGTTTCTGTGCAGCAGAGGGGAGAGAGGGAATTTGGAGAAGCTGTAGGAGAGCAAGAGCAGAGGAGCTAATGCGACTATTTTTATATTGGAGAGCAAAAACGCACAGAAACCTCAAGAGTCTCTTTTTTGGTGACTCACCCCAGACCAGAAATCAGTTGATTCTGCAGCTGCTGCTTCCTGGTTTAAACCCTCCCCTTCTCTGTTTAATATGGCCAAAAGTCAAAACAGCAGGCCAACCTGCAGACATTATCAGTCACACAGCATATTAGACTGCATGTGAACTGGTCCCCTTAGATGACCTTCCACATATTAAACACATAGAATTATGGGGTACTTTTGTTTTATTTTGTAGGACATCTTAAAATACAGTTCAATCAAATGAAAGTACAAAGGGAGGCTTAAGAGGTTTTTATTATCAGTACCCTTTTCAACGTTTCTTATTTTTGTTTTGATGCTTTTCTGTTAAGAAATGAATGAACGGTACTTTAAAATGAATACGTTCATTCATCATTTTGTAACTTGTAGGCAAATTAGATAATTGCAGGCAAAATACAGGTAAATTGTATGGGATCCAATAATGAAGTCAGTTTGCTTGTTATACAATTTGATTTATACAGGTAAATCTTCGAAATGAGACATTTAGGCAGGTTTAATTTTATAGGCTGAATCATACAAGCATGTGATCAGTAGTAAGCGAGACATGAGTGATTGTGCTTTAGATTTTTTATTCATAATGCTTTTATTTTAAGATAAGAGCTCACTGTTTTTTAAGATACCTTCATTCAAGATGAACAAATCAGCTCTCGAACTTCATTCAAAGATCTAACTTAGCTGGATGAGAATTAACAGAAACATTTCATGTGCTACGCCACGTTTGAAGAACGGTGCCCTGGTAAGGCTCAAAGAAAAATGAAATCATCAGTAGCCTATGTTGTCTGATCTTCCAAGATTTTCCTACTGTGGCTGTAATGAACACTGCAGCCTCTAAAGGATATACTGTATGTCTTTCTTATTTGCTCTCTCCTGTGTCCTTCTTTCCTCCTCTTCCCATTCTCTTAGATCGACAGCTCTGAGTTGATTCGGAGCCGAGAGCTGGTGGCACGTAGTCTTTCCACACTGAGAGCTCCCCTGCCTCCTAACACTGTCTACGTCTACCAACCTCTGCAGAGCCAAACAACCCTGCAGCCTCCAGTCCAGGACCCCACCCTCCCCTGCAGCACACTGGGTATGTCTAAAGGGAAGCTCTACTCATTTTGCACATCAAAGTCTGTTTCCATATAAGTGAAAAAAGTTGTATTAAGCCTTTTCGGGCTCCAGAGGGAGCTGTGTGAAAAACTGCCTCAAGTGATGTCACTTGAGTCAGCGTCAGTTGGGGCTGAGGACTACAAGTTGTAAAATGAAATAAAATCTGGGGGTGTGGAGCTTTCCACACCTTTGTAGCTCACTCCTCATCTCTGCCTGAGGCTTGAGGCTACATTAGTTGCCGCTAGCATAACACATCCGAATCTCCAACCGAACTGTTGGCAGTCGAGTTGCATTATGGGTAATGTAGGTGCCAGGTTTTGACAGGGAAGAAGAATGTGTGATTCTGCTGCATCGATTTTTTTTTCCTTGTTTGAATACTGACTTTTACTTGTCAGTACAAAAAGGTAAAAGTATTTCTGTAACTTTTTTCTTTCCAGGCACCATCACCTCCACCACCGAGTCTTCCAGGGACCACGCCCTCACCCAGCCACACACACCTACTGGTGGGGACGGCTGCATCCCAGCGCTACTGTCTCCAGTCAAACACCTCCGCCATCTTAACCACCTGCAGAAGGTCACACTGCGCTGCAAGGCATCTGCCAAACGCAAGGTAACACTATCGCTCTCTTTTAAAAAAAACAACAACAACATGTAGGGACTTGAGTAGAGCAGAAAAAAGTAATTAATTATACGATTAGTCAATCGACAGAAAATTAATAAGCAATCATTTTGATAATCAATTAATCATTTAAGCAATTTTATAAGCTAAAGAGACTGAACTTCACTGGTTCCAGCTTCTCAAATGTAAATGTTTGCTGGTTTTCTTGACAGGCATTTTTTTGTTTTGTTTTCTGAACTTTTATTAACTGATAATGAAAATAATCGTTAGTTGCAGCCCCAGACCTGAGTCACACTATAAGTCTGTTTTTCATTCAGGTGGAGGAGATGGAGGTGGATGACTTCTATGATGGCATCAAACGGCTCTACAATGAAGACATCACCAACACCACCACCACCACCACCGTCCAGGAGGGGGCAACACCTGCGGTGGGGGCGATAACAACAGGTGGAGGAGGAGGTCTGGGTGTCTGCAGTGTCCTGTTGTCCCGACAGGAAGGCAGCTCCTCCCCCTGCCCGCCTCTGCAGCCAGTCAGTGCCTCCTAGAGACCAAACAGGAACCTATTTACCAAAACCACTGACATCATCTCTCTGTTTCACCTTCAAATTAAACTCCTCAATTCAAAGTATTCAAACTACTGTATATTCAGTTTGTTGATCATTGAGGCAGTTCTTTTGGCAACAGTGATGGATACACAACAAAGCCAGAGAAAGATTTTATTCAGTGTTCCCATTTGCATAAATAAGCAATATGAAGGCAGCTCCTTGGAAAATGTTGCCCATCAGAGTTGCTGGAGAAAATTGTCCTTTACATCACTGCGTTTGATGAAACGTACAGTAAAAGAAGAAAATACTGATGATATAATACAAATCAAGCAGTAATAGAGATTGAGAGACGATGATTTCAGTGGTTAAATGGTTTTGGTTTCAGTGCAAACGACCCCAACGTGACCCCGAGCTGTTCAGCTGTCCTGAGATCAGTTCCCATCATCCCCTGCAGCTGGAAAACAGAGCCCAAAAAAATTTTAACATTCAAAAAATAAAAAACCTGCTGCTGCTGCTGCTATCTTATTAATTGTTGAAAACAAGTACAATACTACAAAAGGTTTAAAAAAAATTATAAATAGAAAAGTTACCTTCAAAAAAACCTAGAATTGACTTCTCTACCCCAGTGTCTCTCTCTGTCCTGTTGTGGAAGACTTTTGAAACGATCATCGTTTGTCAACCTTTATTTGTTGTTCGCATCTTAAACTCTCTTCTTTCATTTCATATATTTATGTTTTTATTCTGTCTTCTTCCCTTTTCTTGATCACTCTGCATGTTTTCATCTCTCTAACTTCTTCATAGTCTAAATCAAATTTTTGAATATTTCTGTATGACTTATCTGTATTACACACCCAGACAGAAAAACGTTTTTTTTGTTTTGTTTGTTTTTTGTGCAATTTCATTGTTAATAAGATGCTAATATAACATCCTTCCTGTGAATCCCTCTGTTTTTCCCTTCCCTCTCAGCTTGTTGTGACGGCTTGACTGAATGAAAGTTTCTCAGGTTGTTTTATTCACCCACAAACTAAAAAGAGTCTCTTTGAAGCTGCCGTTTGAATCTGGTTTCCTCCTGCAGGCGTCTTGGCTGCCAAATGATCATTTTACTGCCTGTTTTGGAGCCCAAGTCATCTTGAGATAATAGACAAATTATTAGTCACTACAACAGCTCTCAGTGGGTTGAGTTAACCGCAGGCCTTTGCCGTAAACCCCACCGGCCAGGCACTCCTGAGAGTTTAAAACAAATGCTGTCAAAAATTCTGAAGGATGTATAGTACTTGTTGTCCAATCAGGGCCCTGTTCTTTAAACCTGGCTCAAGTAATACAGTAATCAACCTAATTTGTTGTCGTTGTACAAAGAACAGTGCCCTGATAAAAAATCAGACTGGATGTGGTTTGAAGCATCCTGAGGGAGTTCTACTTTATATATTCACGTGTAATAAAACAACCTTGAGTTATTAGCATTTTAATATTAAGCTAAGAGACAGAAATGTGGTTTTTGAGTTGATGTCTGAGCTTTAGAAGGAGACGAGTGACAATCCTCACTTTGATGTTAAAAAAAAAAAACCTAAAACAACAGGCTCTGTTTTTATCTCTTGAAGTTCTGTTTAATATATATTTATTCCTGCAAAAAGCTCTGTTGTTCCTGTTGTGGGAGCTGCTGGTAGCTGCTCCAGGTCCCTGAACATAACGTGGCACCAATAAATAAAGAGATAAAGAGTATGAAAACTGAGTGAGCTCTTTGTCTTCATTTTATCATACTGACACATTCATGTTTTACATTTTAGTTAAATAGCTGAATAAGCAGAATAAGATTTCAGTGCATGGACAAACATTACAATACAGGGAGGTGGTTGGGGGTGAAAGGTCACAACAACAACTCAGGCGATAGAACACAACAGATGAATAGAAACATGTTACAAAAGGAAATTAGAGCTGTTTATGTGTTATTTCTATTATAAAAGCTCATTCTGCTTTTTGGATTAATTGCGTGAGTTATTCAGCTTATTTGTGGCCAGCCTCAACATCTCTTTACACAAACAGTATCCCTGACCCTGTTATTCCTGGCCTCACAACTTATTAATAAATGACTGTTTCTATCAATTTAGAAATCTTAACTACCTAGTAGACAACTACACTAAGAGTCTACAACCATACTAGCAGCTCTGTGAGGCTGACACAGCGGTGCTTTGAGCCAATGCTAATGTCAGCATGCTAACACACTCGCAATTAAAATGTTAAACACAATATTTGCAATGTTAACCGATGTTAGTTTAGCATGTCAGCATACTGACATTTGCTAATTAGCACTAAACACAAAGTACAGCTGATGCTGATGGGAATGTCATTGGCTTTGCAAGTATTTAGTCATTAACCAAGTGTTGGACCAATTAAAGTTTTGACCTGATGATGGCGCCAAATGAAAAGTCAGAGGATCCTCAAGTTATTACAATTCATCCCGAGGGGGTCATGAATGTCTGAACCAAATTTCATGGCTATCGATCCAACAGTTGTTGCCACAGGAAAAGTCAGAGGATCACCAAAGTGATCAAGATCAAGGGCTCTGCAGCGGGTGATTAAAACCACCCAAAACATCATTGGTACCCATCTATTGAGCATCAGTGATATCAGTGAGGAGAGATGACTGTGCAGAGCCCAAAGGATACTAAAAGACAATACCCATCTCAGCAACAGCCTGTTAACCCTGCTGCCTGGCAAGTGATATAGAGGTATCTGCTGTCCTACCACCAGACTACAGAGCAAAATGTTGACCTGCGGGTGGCACTAGTACAAAATTTCATGGCAATCCGTCAAATAGCTCTTAAAATATTTCAGTGTGGACGAAAGTGGTGGACCGACAAGACTGGCATATCCATCCCTAGAGCCATGAGCATGGCAGATTTCTTTGTTAACAGAATGATCTGTTTTGGAGCATGAATGGCCATAAATCTAGCTGACTACATGTTGTGACTTTAGCTTTTCTGTGTCAGAACAACATTCTTGCCTGCTAAGTTCAAGTCAATCAGGTCAAGTCAGTTTTTTATTTATATAGCCCAATATTACAAATCACAATTTGCTTTACAATCTGTATAGCACCGTCTGTCCTTAGACCCCCAAATTGGATACGGCCCCTTTTATCCCTTTCCTATTATTCTAACTCTTCATACCCTTTCAGCTGCTCCTTCATACAATGATAAGCCAGCAATGCAGTTCAGCTCCCAGCCATTTATCAAGCAATGCTGTTCACTTCCAACCTATACATGAAGCAATACAGTTCAGCGTTTCAAGCGATGCAGTTTGGCTCCTGGCTGTCCATCCAGCAATGCAGCTCAGCCTCAGCTTTTCAGCAGCCAGCAGTCCCACTGCAATTTCTTCAGAAATTGCATTCTGTAGTTTTTTTAAGAAAAATTCTGGTGTCAAAATGTCAAACTTGCTGACAATGACAACAACATTTTAACATGTTGTAACCACTGCTTCAGCTTATTATGAAATAATTACTGAGACGATATAACTATAACAAATCAGCAGAATTTACTCAGGGTCAAGTAGCAGTTTACTACCTATATCCAGTTATTTTATGAATTGCTGGACTGGAGCATATCTATCTTTATCATTGCATCAGGTAACCACGGTACCCTTATCCTACTGCCCCATCTGCCCTATGGACATTAAATGAAAGGAAACTTACACTTACATTACAATGCATTAAATTCTTGAAATGGATAGGTATAAATGCTGAAAAAGAAAGTGGACCTTGGTTTGGTAACACATCAGTATTTCCCTTGTATAAAAGAAAATATATTTAAAGGAAGAAAATACAGCTTGCTTCAAATAATTGACTTAATCAGTCCACTTGCAGGTAAGACCTGTATAAAGGTATTAACGTAGCCTTTAAACTTAATGCGTCCTTTCTCAGTCTATGAAATAGTAGAACTGAAACAGTCTTCAATCCAAATGCAACGAGTGTCTCTTTAGTAAGAATCCTAAGTTGTCCTTTAATTCAGAAATGAAATGCTGTCCAGCAAAACAAAGAATTGTATATACTATACTATACTATATATATATATATGTATATATACACATAGCTCTGTATAGAAAATGTGACTCTCACAGGCTTAATCTGCCACAGTAAAAACCTTCTGAGCCTTTTCAGCTCAATAATTAACAGTACTGTTAGGTTTAACATACCATACAAACTCACTGTATATTAAATGCAAAACACACATTACTCATAATAATATCTTTATTTATATAGCACTTGTCAAAACAAAGTTTCACATATGCTTCACATAGCAAGCAAGGAACACAAAAAACACAGCATAGAAACACATAAAAACACAGCAATAAAAGAATAAAATTAACGAACCACATAAAAAGAAATTAAAAACAGCAAAACCCATAAACAGAATAAAAACCCTAATCAGAGGAAATCAGGGAAGGCGGTGTGATAAAAGTATGTTTTAAGCTTAGAACAGCATAAACCATGTGAGTTTACATTCTGAACACAGAGTTAACTTAAAATCCTTACCAAAGTCCGCCCAGTACTGTCGTAACACTTAAAGAGCATTACGTATTGGATGAAAGTAACAATATAATAACATAAACTGGATAAAATTACAGCTGGGTTACAATGTCCCAGTGGGATAAGCACAGGCGTAAATAATAAAATAAGTGATGGCTGAATTCAATTTAGCTGCTTCAGTATGAGGGTCCTGGTATTGTGCATTCTCGCTCATTGTCACACTGTCATGGCTTACTGGGACACTTGAATAGAACAGAGCCATTGTTAATGTTATTAATAACCCCTGTGCTTTTCCTACCATGACAAGTCAAAATGTCTGCTGTGAAAAAGGCCTATCATTGTGTTTCTAGTGTTTATAGAGTTAATAGAGTTTTTAGAGACCTCAGGTATGTAAGAGTGTTTGTAGTGTGAGTGATTGTATTGTTGTTGTGTTCTTTTTTTGTTGTTTTTGCAAAAATGAAAATAAGACTGAAGCAATGCGGATTATATATTATATATTTGTACCAAGTGATCAATCAGAGAATTTGGAAGCAGAATTATATGACAGTATGACTGCTAGCTGAAGCATATGCAATGATCAAAATGTAGACAAAGTACGAACAAACTCAAGATGTGACTTGTCTAAAACTGGTTCTCACACATACAAGAGCACAAACACAAACACAAACACACACACACACACACACACACAGACAGTCATGAGCAAACATGTCCTCCAGCATGTTTCTTTACGCTGATTGAACAAGTTGTTACTAGTTTCAAAACCACTGTTAACAAAATACAGGGTGGACCCACTGAACTGTTAAATGATCCAATGACACAATATGTGACTGAGGTGGTGTTCACGTGTTTGTACATCTTTACAGTGCACACAACCCAGAAACCAGTTGTACCCAGTCGTGCCTGTGCATTTGGAATATGCACCATGTTAGCACTTTATAATCTAAAATAATAAAGGTCTTAAAACTAGATTATGACACACGGTCACTCTACAGGACAGGGCAGCAGGTTTAGGTAATAATTCAGGACCCACTTTAGTTGTTTTTGTACTTTACAGGTGCAAATTCTATAACACATTTGCAAGCTGGGTTTCCATCCAAATATATCGCAATTTTTAACCTAATTTCGAGAAAATCAGCAAAAGAAAATGTGAAAAAATGCCTGTTTCAATCCACTACCGTTACACGAATATCTGGAGCTGGTTCATCAAGTTTAGCAGTAGGTGGGGCCAATTCTTCAGTCGGGATGAACAGTAACAGAAGTCAAAGCTTCTGGAGAGTGGCGGGGTTGGTGTTGCTTGTTTGAATTGATATTGGTGGATTGGACATAAACTGATCTGTGACTGGACTAAGGATGGCAGGGAATAGTGATGGTGAGGGGGAGGATATGTGACTGCACTGAAGTACATAAAAATAAACAAGTTAGGAATCATAATAGTGTAGGTGGTAGTTGTTTGGACGGGAGAGAGGAAGGTAGGGTGATGCGGAGGAGGGTTGTTGAGAATGAGGGGTTTAAACTAATTTTGAGGTTCAAGGAAGAAAATGATATAAAGACAGTTAGTCCGGTGACATTGACTCGTGGGTTGAAGGAGCAAAATTATTAGCAAAATTTTGATGGTGAAAGTGTTGGGAGATGGCAGTTTGTTAATGAAGTGTAAAGATGAGAAGCAGAGAGAGAAAGTGATGAAGTTGATTAAAGTGAGCAACAAAGCGGTGGAGAAAGACAAGAAGACAAGTGATGGGCCCTTTGTGAGAGTTGAGGAAAAGTTTATTTGAGGTCAAGCATAAGAGGTGGTATAGTTATTGGCATTAAACATCTGCAAGTAAGAAGGGGAGGAGAAAGAGTTGATAGTTTATCAGTGTTGCTGGATGTCAAGAGAGGGTGTTGCCTGATAAAGTGACAATGGGTATGTCGTATGTCCCATCTCCTTTGAGATGTTTCAAATGCCAAAAATATGGACATATTGCAGCAGAGATGAAATGTGCCAATTGTGGAGGTGCACATAGTGTGGCTTATGGTGGTTGTGAAGTGAGAAAGAAGGCAGTCAAAGTGCAGCAGCTAAGAGTGAACATGGATATATCTTATGCAGAAGCAGTAAAGTTGGTTCAGAGGGGGAGGAGAGAAAAAGAAATATCAGAGCAGGAACAGTCAACTGAACAACAAAAAAGTCAGATGGGAGATGGAAATATATACAGTATATCGCTGGTAAATAAGGAGAATTTTGTGTATTTCGTGGCTGATGTAGTTAACTGCACATTCCAAGCAAGGGGGAGATCTG
This sequence comes from Oplegnathus fasciatus, assembly GCA_003416845.1. Lineage (NCBI taxonomy): Eukaryota > Metazoa > Chordata > Actinopteri > Centrarchiformes > Oplegnathidae > Oplegnathus > Oplegnathus fasciatus. The sequence continues at coordinate 1,083,991 of NTHP01000027.1, forward strand.
AGAAGATTGAAATTATTGTAAAGAGTGCAGCAAGATATTTAAATATTTCTGGGAATGTCTGGGATGGATGTTCAAGAAGAGCTAAAAAAAAAAACAGGAACAGTTGAACAAAGAATCGTAGTCTCAGGATCAATCCTACTCATGTTAGTTCTTTGATTGAATGCAAGAAGTCTGCTGTCGAATGGCCAAGAATTTAAAGGATGTCTTGATATGTCAAGAGTTTACACTCAAGTTTTTCATGCGTAAATTGAAAATACGCATAAAGTATCAAAAGGATTACAGATATTGTATGTTTTGATAAGGAATCTTGAATGAATAAGCTGTTGTACAGTATGTAATCATGGACACACCTCCAACATAGCTGTGGATACATAGCCCATAATCATACAATTATGAGCTGTATTTAAGCACTGTGTCACTTTATGACTGATATGTCTCGATAAAGGCCCTTGTGAGCGACAGTTGACCTTTTTTTAATAAATCAATGCAGAGGTGAAAAGTGTGTGCTGGAATTGGCTTTTTTTTCCTACGGAATCGCATTTTTGGGGGATTTGAGTCCCTGCACCCATAAAAGAGACAAAGCTCATGTGCCCACTTTTGATCTTCAGGGCTTTTCATGACTGGTATTGTCACACAAGTCAAAAATCTGATTGACTACATCAGTAAATAATACTGTTAAATAATTAAAATGGAGCAAAAAATAACAGCACAATACATGACTTTATACTTTATACTTTCTCGTTAACCTCCAATCAGTTGGTAGAAAAGACAACAACAATAAAAGAAAAAACAAAACAGGAAAACTAAGGAGTTGAAAAATAAAATGATCTAGTGAAAGAGAAATAGAAGAGCAAAATAAATACAATTTTCAGTTTATTTTACCAACTGATTGGAGGTTAAATGAAATATTAAGATGTCAGTATCATTATTATAACTATTATGACCATTTCACCCTTGTTTGTTATGTTTAGATCAACATATGTATCATGTCAAGTTCTGTACATGACGCTGGTTGTTTTTTCTTTTTTTGTTGTTATTGTTTTCTGTTTTCTCTCATACTTTGTCTATCATTGTATATCTTATACCCGTCTATCATTGTTGAATGTTTGAAGTCACTACTGTTTTGTCTTTGCACAATAAAAGAAAAAAAAAAGAAGAAATATTAAGTTTTCATAGAAATAACTGAAACTGTAAAATTGTCTGATGAGAAAGGATCTGCGTGGAAAACCATCCATATCCATGAAAACCAACCACAGCGTTTAAAGATGTCAAATGCACTTCTATAAAAACACAACACCTCCAACTGTAAAACATATTTAATACTCAGTGTATAAACTTTGACCAGGGGGGTGAAAAAAACTGTACATCTCCCTTGTAGAACAGGTATACAGATAATACGAGGTCAATACAAACCAAAACACAGCAGGTTTATCCTGGTGGTGAGTGTTAAAGAACAATACTTTGTATGAAAACCCAACTTCCAGAAAGATAATCCATCGCAGTCAACATCATGTCTGGTTTGTTTTTTGCCAGAGTTGTGTTTAAATCTTGTGGTAGTTTAGCTGAATGTGAAATCTGCCAGTCTGATATGTTCAAGTGCTGGTGAGAAGCTCCAGGATCTCAGAGTGTTGCATCAACAAGCTATGTTGAAAAATCAAACCAGGTAGACATATAATAAGTAAACATGGAAATCAGCAGGATAATCATGGCTGTTTGGTGCTTTCCTGCTTAAAAAAAACGCTGTTTAAGCAGTGAATGAAGTCTCAGACGTCAAAGCAGCACATGAATGAATGAATGAATGAATGAATGATGTAACTGTGACAAAAACCAAACCAAGCATACTGAAAAAGCCACAGGAGACGGTGACAATAACAGGACTGTGTGCACAAAGGGGATAGGGGGACACAAACCCTTGACCACAAAGTTCAGTTGAATACAACACCATCACAAACTATGGTCTCAAAAATTAAATGATCATTTCAGTTTATTACAACTTGGCTCTAATATTCGTGGACAACATAATTTCCATTATTAGTAAGTATTAATAAGCTTGTATTCACCGATAGAATAGTTTGACATTTTGGGAAATGCACTTATTCCAGTTCTTGAGAGTTCGATGAGAAGACAGACACTACTCTCATATCTGTACAGTAAATATAAAGCTGCAGCCAGGACACAGTTAGCTGAGCACAAAGACTGGAAACAGCTAGCCTGGCTCTGTACTCTGTGCTGATTATCATTTTGTATGTTTGACTAACCTTGGGGTTTGTTTACAACCTGTCAGATCATCTGACTGCTCCCGTTTCTTGACCCGTCTGGCCTCTTTTTTGCGATGCCACAGCTATCTCAGATCTCAGCTGGTAAGAAAAAAATAATTACTGAAGGAAATTACTATGAAAATAACCTAAGTTGTAATAAACCAGAATTACCTTTTAAATCACCCCATCAACTTAAAACTAGAGCCTAGTGCAAAGTGATTCTATTTTTTTATTGTACAGGTGTTCATGATGTTTTGTCCAATACCTACCTACCCTCAATCCACTGCAGGTTAATTTTCATAGAATCAATCTAAAAACTGATAGATGAGTTTGGAACAATGTGAGGAATGTTAAGAACATNNATGGCTCATAAACTTCCACCTTGTTTTTTTCCTCCACAACAATGACGTCAGATAATCGGCTCTGCCAAGTGCTTGCAAATCACCTCTCGCTTTAAGCTATCACACATCTTTGCAATACAATCTTTTCTTTGGCATTCATATCCAATGAAACTGAACGCTCAGGCCCAGAAATGAGCGCTCCCTGTTGTTGCAGTTATTTGGACTGAGCTCCTATCTCCTATCCCTATCTCCTGAAATAATCCTGGGTGTTTGGTAGGTTTTAATTCCTTTGCAGTTCAGGAAACAGGCTCAAACAGAGCAGAGAGGAGACCATCAGGTCCAGTAACAACTCGAAAGTCAAGTGAATGTGGAGTTTTGTGCATCCACAGTGAAGTAAATCCAGTTTGAGAGAAGCTGCAGTAGCAGATCACGAGCAAATCCCGTTAATCCTGTTCCATATGTTCATCTTTCATAGACAGCAAGATTGCAAAGTGTTTAATGGTATGTCACTGTTGTTTGTGGCATATGCTGATATGCTACTACTACTACTGTTGGTATGCTGCTGCTGATCTACTGCCACATGCCACTGACAAACAGTATGTCACTCATGTTCCACTGTCAGATACCACTCTCCATCGACAAGTGCCATTTAAAGTAGCTTTTGCCACTAGACAGTAGCCCTGTAATCCCCCCCTGTAATATTGCTGCACAAGACAGCTCTGTTTTTTCATCCTGTCTCTAGCTGTTATTCATAACATGCAGTCGATTTGCAGGTTAACAATACTAATAATGCTCATAATGACTTATTTCTACGCGAGGTCTTTGTAACACCAGAGAACATAAATATAAACATTACAAGCAATGAAGTGCTGCATAACCTGCTATCAGCAACCAGAATTTGATTTCCCCACGTGGGTCCTGATAATGCGCTGATGACGCAGGATGACAGCTGTCAAAACTGTCCAATTAATGAGTTACCTGTCAGTCTGTATAACTTCATGCTTACAGCTCTTGGTTCATCTGTAATAAGTCAGTGTGAACACAAACCCACCAGAACTAAAAAGACATTTTTTCTCTTGGTCAGGACCAAATTAACCGAACTACAGGTGTGAAAGCACCCTTAGGCATTACAGCAGAGGGATATGTGAGTGTCAAGAATCAGTATATGCCTGTGGGGTGTATCTGCCAGTATAACACAAGTAATATATCATTAACCACTTTCTGATCTTGGTTTAAACCTTGTTTGTGTTTGTGAAACCAGACAACCATCAAACAGTAGTTCAGTCAAGTGGTCAGCAAGCCAATCAGGCTTGAGAACTCTCCAAACTAAATCCAACTTAATGCATCAATTGAGGTTTTTAAACGGAGGAGTCAGACTGATGTCCATGAAACCGACGCATCGATTTGTGCTTGAGGAATGCAGCGATCGATGACGACCTTTTGACCTTCGCTGCGCCTGAAATGGTCAGCGGCCTCTCCCCTGAAGAAGCCGAGGAGAGATGATGTCGCCGACGGCGGCGTTGCGGCTTCTCCTGTTTCCAGCCGGTGTCCACTCTCCCGACTCCTCCCTGTCCTCCCACAGCAGCCCGTAATGGAGCTCCCAGCAGCTTGAAGATATCTGGTGGCGCGGTGCGGCTCAGGTACTGCCAGGCCTTCTTTCCCGCTGTGTCCCTCAGCCTCACGTCGGCGTTGAACTTGTTAACCAGCAAGTGCATTATGTTCTTGTTGCTGTGGATGGCGGCAATGTGGAGAGGCGTGTGGCCGCATGTGGACCTGCTATTTGTGTCAAAGGTCAAACCAGCCTTTTGAACTCCATACCTGAAACCCCAACCAGAGAGAGCAGATCAGTGCCTGGTCGCATAAAGTACCTTCAAATACATTTGCCTTTGATGCCCTTCAAAATAAATGACTTTCACCAACTAAATTAGTAAATATTCTTCAAGTGCATTCTGACGGTATAAGGAATGTGTTATGGTCAGTGTTCCGCTGCACAATGAAAACGAGAAAACAAGGAACTTTTGACAGCAATTTCTTTCGGCTAAAGTGGTGGCAGCTCTTTTTTAGCTATGTTAGCATGCTGGTCCATCATCAGGAGTGAAACAGTCACCAGCCACTGGATTATTATGTACAGACCATCATGGTCCCCAGAGGATGAATTTTGGTGTTCTTCTGATTATGCCCGCAACCAGCCAGACAACAGTCCAACTTGTCCAACACTTCAGTCATGACAGGATAACTACTATAAACTAATGAAATTGAGAAAACTGAGATTAATGCTGATGCAATATGCTAAATGCTACATGCTTAACATGACATGCTAAATATCAGCATGTTAACATGTTAACTGTAAGCATTGTAATATATCAATATTAGCAGGTGAGTTCAAAGAACCAGCTGAGCTTGCATACAGCTGTAGCTGACAAAAGAAAGCTTAGAGGGAAAACCGGTTGGTCTTCAATGTTGATGATATAAGCTGAGCTGAGTTTGACAATGTAGAGCTGAGGCTGACAAGACAAGAGGCTGTGATGTTCTAAAATCACCACCACACAGAGGATAAATAGGATAAACCGCCTCCAACACCTCTAAAATTTGCTTTGCTTTCTGTCTGAACACACCTTTACTTACACCAGTAGTGGAACTAAAAAGTTTGTCCTCAGGGTGGCATTAACATCTAAAGGGTTCATCCTTTGGGGAGCAGGAATGTCATCAGAACATGTACAAGTGGAAATCTTGCTCTAATGGTGATGCTCTTTAAGGCTGATGTGCATACAAAAAACATCAGAGACCTGTCAGAAACCTAGTGATGATCCATGAAAGCAGTTCAGATATCACTAATTACAGCCCACAAGGGTCTGTACCATTCAAACTATTTCTTTTTTTCATGAAACCAGTTTCAGAATGCTACATGAACCAGACCTTCCTGTTTTCAGAGTGTAAACAAACAAAGCCAACTGCTAGCTGTGTACCATAAGGTGTTGAGGACTCTGTGGTCCCCATGTTTGGCAATCCAGTGCAGCACAGTGTAGCCGGAGATGAAGTCTCTTCTGTTGAGCAGGGACGAGTCGTCTCTGAACAGGGAGTAGATGTCGGGCCAGGCACCCGCTGCACTCTTCACCAGCCAGGTGTGCTCCCTGGGCTCCAGAGGAACCAGTGACTGATGACAGAAACAAACATCAACTTAATCAATGATGATTGGTCTTTGCTAGTTGTCTGTCTTACTGTGCATCATAACTGAGAGGGCTGGGTTTCGTTTGAATTTTCTCAGTACTGGTGCCAACGCAATATCTAAGTTTCGGTATCAATAACAAAACAATATTTGTTCAATGCCTTGCTCTGAGGAATATAAACCTGGTTTTCTAAAGTGCAAAACACAACAGCAAATCAGAAAACACACAAAGAAATCTGGTTATTCATATGCCCGTATTCGTATCCCAGTTACTGATCACTGCATTCTATTTGTGGCAATTTTGAAATCATTAATCTGACATTCCTGCACCTGTAACCGGCGTCCTGTAACCTGTGTACTACAGACTTGGATAGGTCAGCCTTTCGATGCTTTTTCCCATTTACGTATATAGTATATTTAAGTCTTTCATTACCAAAAGCAAAACTCCATTTCTTCATCGCTACAGAAGTGAGACGCTATTGTGAATGTTTCTGTTACGTCACTTGGCTGAAGCTGAGCCTGCGCAGGTAGTCAGCAGTGGTCAGAAACCTGGATAAGACGTATATTCAACAGTATCCTGGTTTCTTTTGAAGTACTCCAGCTAACATGTTCGGGTTTCTCATAAACGGGACAAGGGCGTGGTGAGAACACACTCTACTATGTCTACACTCCTTTTTGGGACATATATAGGGCCCTCCCTCACCCCCCATTCGGCAAATCAGATCATGTCTCAGTTCTGCTTCTGCCTTCCTACAGGCAGAAACTCAAACGGGACAGACCGGTGACGCGGACCATTCAGCGATAGTCAGACCAATCAGACTCGGCTCAACGTCACTGCTTTATCACAACGGAGTGGTATGTGTTTCAGGACAAAAACATTAACACATACGCGGACGCAGTCATTGGCTACATCGACAAATGTATTGATGACATCGTACTGAGGATTACTGTACGGACATTCCCGAATCAGAAGCCCTGGGTTAACGGAGAAGCCTTAAACTTAAAGCACGGACCAACGCCTACAACTGATTTGGAGGAGTACAGGAATTCCAGGTATGTGCTCCGGAGAGCTATTAGCAGTGCAAAGAGACAATATACGGACATGGTGGAGTGTAACTACCAGGGCTCCAACACCAGAAACATGTGGGCGGGACTTAAAACCAACACCGACTACAAAAGAAAAACCAGCAGTGCTGAGATAATGTCTGCAACTCTCCCAGATGATCTTAACACCTTCTATACACGTTTTGAGAGCAACTCCCCAGCTGAGGAGGTACAAAAGGCCCAGGACCCCTGCCCACTAGTCATCCAGGGCAGATGTGCGCAAATCATTCAAAAGGATTAATCCACGCAAGGCACCTGGACCTGATGGCATCCTTGGCCTAGTTCTCAAGGTGTGTGCAGATCAACTGACAGATGTCTTCACGGACATTTTCAACCTGTCACTGCTCCAGTCTGTAGTCCCCACATGCTTCAAGGAAACCTCACCATTGTCCCTGTTCCCAAAAAATCTAAAACCCTGCCTGAACGACTACCCCCCAGTAGCACTCACCTCCACCATCATGAAGTGCTTTGAGCGGTCAGTCAAAACATTCATCACCTCCTCCCTCCCTGACTCACTGGACCCACCTCAGTTTGTCTACAGGCCGAATAGGTCAACTGATGACGCCATTGCCCTAGCCCCACCACACTGCCCTCTCCCACCTGGACCACAGGAACACATGTGAGAATGCTGTTTATTGACTATAGTCCAGTATTTAACAACCTTGTGCCCTCCAAGCTCATCATCAAGCTCAGAGATCCGGGACTCAACACCGCCCCCTGTGATTGGGTTCTGAACTTCCTGACAGGTAGGCCCCAGGCTGTGCAGATAGGCAGCACCACATTTTCCACCCCGACTCTCAACACCAGCGCCCCTCAGGGCTGCATGCTCAGCCCTCTCCTGTACTCCCTGTTCATGCATGACTGCGTGGCCACCCACAGCTCCAACACCATCATCAAGTTTGCTGACGACACGACCATCATCGGCCTGATCACCGGCAATGATGAGACGACCTACAGAGAGGAGGTCAGAGTCCTGACATCTTGGTGCCAGGACGACAACCTCCATCTTAACGTCAGCAAAACAAAGGAGCTGACTGTGGACTACAGGAAGTGACAGGGAGAAGGACACGACCCCTCTCCATCAATGGGACTACGGTGGAGAGAGTCAGTAACTTCAGAGTCTTCGGGTCCACATCAGCAAGGGCCTGATCTGGACTCACCACACAGATCACAAAAATCAGCCAGACAACCTCTGCAGGCTGTGGAGGCTCAACATGGACTCCAGGATACTTCTACAGGTGCACCACAGAGAGTATCCTGACTGGCTGCATCACTGCCTGGTATGGCAGTTGCACCGCGCTCAACCATATGGCTCTACAGAGGATGGTGAAAACTGCTCAGCACATCACCAGGACAGAGCTGCCATCCATGGAGGACCTCTAAACCCAGCAGTGTAGGAAGAAGGCCAACAGGATCCCAACCACCCCAGCCACAAACTGTTCTGCCTGCTGCTGTCTGGCAAACGTTACTGCAGCATCTGGTCCCGCACCTTACCTCTATACTACTTACTGTATGTTAACCTGTTTACATCTCTGTGTGTATATATGTGTGCGTGAACCATCACAGTATATATATTTTCGTGCATACATGTGTACATTCTGTTCCTACCTTTACATAACCGTCTACATTACAGTTATTCTATCCTTATATTTTAACTTTTGCACTATTTATGTCTTTGTCTTAGATTCTCTTTTTCTCATTTCTCATTTTACTTGTGTGATTTCTTTCATACATATTGTTTGAGCATTGCTGGAGGGAGCCTGAAACAAGAATTTCATTGCCAACTACTGCTTCACTGTAATTGTTGTGCATATGACAAATAAACAACTTGAACTTAAACTTGAACCTAACTATTCCAGTTTGAGTCTCACCAAGGCTGCTGTGTTTTGCGACTTGCTGTTTTGTGAAATGCCATTGTGTTTTGCACTTCAGGGCCACCGTACACATTTCTCAAAAGTGTAAATTTGTTTTTGCAAAATTATTATTTAAATCAGAAAATATCGATCAAAGAATAAGTAAACAAGGCTAAGTATATGACTTGACATCTGAGGACAGCTTCTGATACTCAACAGTTTTTCATCTCTTTTGATATGGACACATTTTGGTCAGTACTCAAAAAGTATTGCGATTCAATATCCAGCCCTAAAAACATACGTACACAGGTGGAGAAAAATAACAGCAGCAGATACTTCCATAAAGGACACAAGGGCTCACTGACTCACGGTTGGTTCAATTATTTCAACACTTGCAAAAATGCTCCACAAATGCAAACCATCCAAAACCACCCGATTCTGTCAATAATAATGAAAGGTAAACTTTATTCCAAGACACAAATTCAAAACCCCAACCTGGTAATGTACAGCAGTTGAGAAGGGACAAAAACATATAAACGCAGGTGCACAGTAATGACTGCTAATATTCAAATGGGCAGAACCAATTCCATATTAATCAATTTTAAATCATTCCCAATTTACACATCAATGCAGTTGGTTTTACAACCTCAAATCAATGCATTGTTTGTTACACCTGTAGTTTTACACGTAAAGATTTACCCATAAATCACCTTCAAGTGACAAGGGTTAGTTTTGACCCCATTAGCAGTCAAACTACCAAACCAGAAGTGTACCATACGTTTGAATGGGACATTTAAAAAGAAACAAACTGTACTGTTTATAAGTCTCACCTGCCTACTGGGGCCTTCATGATTAGCCGTAGAGGAGGCGGCGGTGGGGAGGCTCCTCCTTCCTCCTCTCCCCTCCACCCCCTCGGCCAGGTCGGCGACGCTGTGGCAGCGAGGCGGCGTGGAACAGGATGACAGCGAGGAGGACGACAGGTCGTACCGAAGGCTGAGCGAGGAGGAGATCAGGTGAAGGCGGTTCAGCCGGCCCACCTCACTTCCTCCTCCTCCTCCCCTTGCCTCCTCCTGTAGGAGCTGGTCGAGGTCGGCTCCCATGCTGCGGCACATTCTGTTCCTCAAATGGCTGCTGAGCCGCCTGGCGACTGCCGGGCGCTGCCGCAGCGGTGGGGAAGAGGTGGAGCCCTCGCTCGACTCTGCGTCCTCACGGTCGTCGTAGAGATCACCTGTGGGGTGGAGTAAAGGGTTCAGTATGCCATGCAAGTGACCAAGATCATTTTCAGCCGACACGGAAGCTGTGGTAGTGGTTGCCAGGACCAGTTAGCTCAATGTCTTTCACATCAATCCAAGAAATATTTAGAAAGAGTAATAAGAGTTATTTCTGTAAGTCGACTTATAACAACCTGTACAGCTTCTGTGTCCATCTCATCCACAGTTGTTGCCATATTTATGTTCATTTAGCTGTCATGTTTTCATGGATGTAACTCACTAACAATGTATCCCACCAACAAAGCTCTGATTGGTCCATTATTTCTACAGCCGGGAAAAGAGTCAATAAGCACAACATAAGACATATTTGAATCGCTGATAAATTATAGATGTGGACAGCAAGGTGCCTTCAAATGTCTTTTTTTCTGACCAACTGTAAAAAAGGCCCTGAAATTATAAGCAGCAGCCCTATGATAGACTATTACGACATCATAGCCGCAGAGTATTGTGTGAGTTTTTCTAGTGGGAAGACGTACATGTCCTAAGAATCAGCTATTACAGGCCAGCAACCTTCCTCCATTTTACCAGCAGTCCAAAATCCAAACCCATAGAGTTCACAAAGATGTAAAACAGAAAAAAGCAGAAAATCCTCACATTGGAGCTACAACCAGAAAGTGTATTTTTGTTTGATAAATGAGAAACCAATTATCACATCGATGAATTGACTAATAGTTTGAGCACAAATAACTGTCAACAGTTCATATTTCCAGGCTTACTGTACTTACTTTTGATTGACTACTGGATCAGCTGATTTAATGTAAAAATCATCAGAATTATTGCCCCCCTGCAGACAATTTCAGTCATGCAGAAAGATCTCTTCAAGTCTAGAGCTTATTTAAACTGAAGCATGCTGATACTTATATGAAGTACAGAGATGTGACCCGTCAGATGTCATTTTCCGCTAACAGCTGATGACTAACACTATATAAAACATCATTAATACTAAAGGTTCTTAGTTGAACAATGAACCTCTTGGTCAGCAGACTAAAGTCCTACAAATTTAGGCTCTGACCTGTGGAGAGGTGCCATGGCAACGCACTGGCTGAAGAGTCCTGGTTGTTGTGGAGCTGGTCGGAGGAGTGATGGAATGGTGACAAACGAGCTCTGGGCTCCTGGTCGTCATGGAGATGGCCTGTAGAGTGATGCCAAGGTGCCATGGTTTTATTGTCAGCATGGGGTATCACAGACTCAAACTGGGTCCTTTGGGCTCGCTGGAGTACTTCCTGGATTTTGGACCCGCCCCCAGTCTTACCTGTTGACACAGCAGAGTTAAAGAGACGATCCACAACTTATTATACTGTACACACACATGTACATACTACACCACAACTGTACTAATGTCTGTTTTCTACTCACTACAGCTATAACTCAACAACGATTTGCCTTAAAGCTTTTCAATTTGCTGTTCATTAAGTGGAAAAATGTCGTAGCTCTGCCCACAACATTTGATTGACATGTGAGGCCAGTGCAGAAACACCACAGAGGTGAGCACCAAAGATGAGGAAAAAAAACATAAAAATTAAAAAATTCTCAAGAAGAAGAAGATCTCAACAATTCCTATTTAAAAGTCACATTCTTTGTCATTATGTGTCACCCTGTAATAATAAACTTTTCACATAAGATCTGGACTCTGATGTTCGGGTTCGGCTCAATATAACATTTTTTAGGTATCAATCCAAAGTACTTTTTTGCTGATGTGTCAGTCAGAGTACCAATTATAATAAACATACCAAAAGTTGACACTGACAGTTTGAGTCATAATGTTGTTTACTTTTTCTTTGATCAGACAGTTCTCGATTCAAATAAAATAACTGGAAAGTTCTTGTATGGTTGCGTGTTTAGGTAACATTTAATATTTGAGACATTTGGCTTCAACAGCTGGTCACTGTAGTTTTTACCTAATGTTACTCAAACAGAAGTAAATGGTGCATTTGTACTGGACTGGACTGGATTAATACACATTTGGTGCTCTAGTGAGTATTTATGGTAGCAGAACTTTCTATGTGAGATTGAGTCAATATAAACTACAGTGTGTGTGTTCATGGTGATGAAGATCACCCAGGGCAACAGTGTGGCTCACTGATGTGTTTTTAATCATTTTTGGACAACAATGGAACTCTATGGCACAGAGGAAGACATAGGCCCATCAGGCTTTGGATACACATACAGTACTTGTTAGCAGAGCCGCCTGATGCATAAGTGAACTAAGTGCCTGCTTCGGGCCCCGTGGCCACCAGAGGGCCCGCAAGAATGCCAACAGTGAATTGATAGTAACAAGTTTTTAGTATGAAAAGTTGTTAGTATCAATTCACTGTTGGTTTTGGCCTTTTCATGAAATTTGTAAACAATGAGGAAAATCTAGAATATCACCAGGTTTATCCTTTAATCTTAACATACAGACTGCTGCTGTACCTCTTCTAGCCTGTAGATCTTCGTAGCTGCTGTTCCACCCCAATCCTCTGTGGGAGCCTGAAGGCGACCGGTCGCTGCTGGAGAGGCCTGTGTCAGACGAGGGAGACAAGATGCTGCTGTGGTTGGACGCAGGGCTGGACACATAGGGCTCCAACTGGACACCTGCAGGCTGCGAGTATCGGCGGTCTGTGTGGACATCGCGGTTAGGCGTCACCTCTTGAGCTTGGTCTGGGGACAGACTATAGCGCTCTGTCTCTAGAGGCAGGCTGCATCTGGTGGACACTGACTCCCCTGGAACAGACCCCGGCTCCATCCCCGGCCTGGCCCACTGTCCTCTCAGCTCCACACCTGATTCCAAGCCTGGGCCACCCGGGGGCCGCGTTTCGATATCCTGGATGTAAATCTGCGGGATCTTCCTTTCTGATGAAGAGGGGGAGTCGACAGAGGGAGGTGCAGACGGGTCTATGATGCACGGCGAGGAGGCGTAGATGGCCCTCCCCCTGTCTCCGAGAGGAGCGCTCGGGGGCCACTCTCCTCCTGCTGAACCTCGCCTCATCGGGACCTCCTCCTCTTCCTCCTCATCTTCATCGCAAGAGACGGCAGACTTGTAGCTCTGCCTGTGTCTGATGCGGCGTGGGGTGACCGGAGGATGGACACTGATGTGGTGAAGATGAGGGTCCTGATTAAGACCTCCCTCAGGCTGCAGACGGGTCTCCCTCCCTCTGAGGGTTTCTGGGACTGGGACCTGCTGGCTGGTTTGATGGCTGACTGCAGCAACCACAGGTGTGATCCCACGAGGCGGGCCTAAGCCCACCCTGTGCTGTCCCACTTTAGTGCACTGGTCTTGGGCATGAGGCTTGGACAGGCTGGGGGTCTTCAGTTCTGGTTTCTCTGAGATATAACTCACCACCTGAGCTGCTGCTGCTGGTCTACCAGAAAGTTCAGGTCTGGTGGTTACCTGTTGCTGTTTCAAGTTCAAATTTCTTTCCACGTTGTTGTTGTTGTTGTTCAGCATGATCCCAGCCGCAGGTAGGACTGTTTTCCCTGCGGTTACTCCCGGCAGGGCGGGTGTTGTCACTTCCCTCAGCTGTGGTTTCTGCCGAGGCTTCTCTTTGCTCCCAGCCGGGGTCGGTTTGACACTCCCCGGGGAGGACTCGGTGTTCTTCCCGGCGGGGAGTCGCGGCGGCCCGGAAGAGCCCCCTTCACCGCCGCCGGGGACATGTCCTCTGAATTTCTTCCTGAGAACGACGTAAGACACGCCGTCGACCTGTTGGACAGTGGCCACGGAGTTGACAAACTTCTTGAAGAGCTCCCGGTTTCGGTCCCGGTCCGCATTGTCCCGGATGAAGTTTCTGAAGTGCAGAAGCAGATCAGAGTTTTTCACCGAGGATCCGCTGCTCTGGAGGAAGTGTAACACCGTGTCCTGAGTGAAATCTGTGGCCATTCTGCTCTTTACTTCACCTTTTTCGCTTTCTCTCTCCCTCCCTGTGAGTCTCAAAGGTCGAGGGGTTGTTTCTGTCAGACAGGAGTGAAGCTCCGCCCACCTCAGGTATTGCCTCTCTGCATTCCTGCAGGTAACCCGGATGTGTCGACTGATGCTAGAAACACATTTGTATTGCTCCTGTAACACTTTGACTGGTACAGGAACTAAATGTACTGGATCATAACTGTCCAATAATCGTAAATGATGTATTTTTCTTTTGTGAGCTTTTTTTTGCGCATTTTACACACAAAAGTTTCTCTGAAGCAATTCATGAATATTTATTTACTTATGACTGGCTGATAAAAACAGTAAGTAAAATATTTTTTACGAGTGAATAAATCAGTCTAAAATATAAAAACAGTTATTGAACAATAACAATCTGCGGACTTAGAAAGCTTATTGATATTTGAACTCAACAGCCAAACAAATACACCCCTCTCTTCAGTGCTCCTTCAAACTCACAGCATTAGTTTGTCCTGTGCACGAGCACGAGTTGTGNNGTGGAAACGCGGCTAAAGTGTCGGTATTTGACGACCTGGGTTGGTGGCTCTACTCAAGTCGCTCTGTTTGTTTCCCATTTACAGAGCCAGGGCTGTGTATGAGGAGATATTCACTGAATTTGACAAAAACTGTTTTGGATTAGAATCGTAGACTACATCTTTAAAGACTGAAGAGACAGACATAAACATTTGGAAAAAGTGGCAATTTCATGGGCCTGAAATGAAGTGGAAAAAAAAGTTTGTTAAGTCAAAATGACTTAATTTAACTTTATGAGCAGCATCAGATGTGTCTCATTTGGATGATGAGTTTGGCAATGATTACAGCATGAAGATATTTGTTGTAAATTTAAAGGTATCCTATGGAGTTATAGTGTAATAGTTTTACGAGTGGGTCCCCATTTTGTTTCTAATGGGCAATCTATAGCTTTATCAGATTTGAGACCACTCATATCTGTGTTGGAGGCATCTAGGTAGCAAGCAATTTACTAATAAATATGCCAGAAAAGACCCTGGTCCACTGAGAGGAAATTACGTTCTACAAGAATACAAAAGTGACGACATAAGAAACAAAAGGAAAACATACTTGTCTCGTCCAAACTGAATTTAAAAATTCACCGGTGTTGTTGAGAGCGGTGAGACTGAACCAGAACTGTGAGCTAAAGGAAGGTAAGAAATTCAGCAGAGCTGTAGAGTTGGTGTGAATTCTATTTGGGTTCAGAACTACCACCTTTCATGTTCAAAACAAAGCTATGAGAGCGGTGAGAGTGAACCAAAACAGTAAAGTCGCAGGCTGGAAAATCTAAACAGTGAGGACACGTAGAGCTGCAGTTTGCAGTAACTGCAGTAATAATTCTCTGCGGGTACACTGTGAGCGACCACTTTCACATTACACACTGTCGTTTGATATTTTTATTATAAAAATATTAATTATAGCTGCTTTATCTCTTGTTTGGTCAAAGATAGCTTTTAAAATGTTCTACAGTTTAATGGTGATCTAATCAGACGACACAGTATCAGCCTGATAGTTGTTTGTTTTTATCCAGTGTAATGAGTCATAGAAATATTTATTTAAGCGTGTTTGTGAGTGTGTGTGCACAATGACTCACACAAAGGCATTTACAATACAATACATTCATTTTGCAAAACCAGGAGCTGTTTTTTAATTGTCATTCTTTCATAAAGCGATCATTGAATTTCATTCAACGATGAACCAGAGAATGTCTGAGATATTCTGTTGTGCCTCTGCAAATAACAAGAATGAACAAACAAACAATGATCAACAGTAAAATGTGGGTTATTGATGAGGACATAAGGCAGATTGTGTGCTGTAACGTCTGGAGGATATGACAAACAGAATATTTAAAATGTGCTCTAAAAACTAAAAGGGTCAAATGAAACATGCACTGTAGATGTAGAATGAAACAGAGTGAAAACAAGTAAAAACATCCACTGATCAGTACTTTTTGTACTGTTTGAAAAGCCTCTCTGTATTTTAGATTCCACACACTGCTGCTAATTAAACAATAAATATTGATTCTGTAGAACTGGTGCTCTTTATACCATTTGGAGTCTCCAGATGCATTAAAGTGAAAGGAAGCCAAATGGCCCCTGCTACATGGTAAAACTGATTAGATGAGTTAAATACTTTAAAAACATGTGACTCAAATATTAACATTAATATTAAATTCTTCATTGGCAGACGGAAGAGTTGATCCAAAGTGGAAGAATGCGTTTTACGGACAACTATGCAAGCCCAGAGAAGACAGTGTACTCTCAAGTGAAGGTAAAAATGCTCTCAATGTTTGAGAAAATAACCCTGATGATGTCATAGTGATGTCAGACAGGGAAGATGATATCAAGTTGCATTATGGGAAAGGTAGGATCCAGTGTTTTTGGGGTGTGACTCAAATGAGGGACAAGGAGGCAGGATATTTCAGCTTCTGCTGCTTCGATTTTGATCATTCTTTTTTTAATCTGTTTTTCTCAATCCCCCCAACTTTATGGAAGTACAGTGCAGTGCTTTAAAATGCCTTTTAGCCTCCTGTGGGTTTCAAACATCATGTTTCCTCAGGGATCATGATTTTGGATCAGACGCAGAGCAGAGCTAACAAAGCTCTGATACTTTTACTGAAAAAAAAACTCAGAAATTAAATGAAGACTGTCAGTTTCTTCTTACTTCTCTGACGGCTGACAGACAGTCTGATCAGAACTAGACTAGAAAGCTAAACGTTGTTTTATGTCACAGATATCCACAAGGAAGATCATTAAAATAAAATTTAAAAAGTTGCACACTTTTCTCACTTTTCCATGTATGGTAGGGTTCAGCAGCTGATTGCAATGATCACAGCCCGATCAAAAGTAGTGTGAGAGAGCTTGTCGCTGGCAAGCTGGAAGTTTGTTGGAAACTGGATAAACATGGTCTGTATCCAAAACTGGCATTTAGCCACAATAAAACAAGTAGTCAGTTTAATTGATTTATTTATCTGAAATTTCAATTATCGATTCATCAAAAAAGTTAAATTAAAAATTCGTTTCTTTTCTGTGTTTCCTATCATTATAAATTGAATATCTTTTGGTTTGGTAAATTGTGGCATTTGTTGTTATTCTTGACACTTTATGGACTTAATATCTGACCAATAATTAAAAAAAGGAAATGGAAAAAAAGGAAATTGTGGCCATAGTAAAATGCTGAAACTTTGAAATACAGGAAGAAATGAGAATCTATTTTTGGACCAAACGAAATCTCAAATCCAAAATGAAACCAACTTGATGTCTGCAAACATTTCATCCTGTGAAAATCTTTGGAATTTTTCCATTTAGCTGATATCAAATGTTTTATTACATCAACTTTTAAAGAGGCATGAGTAGAACGATGTTTATCATTCAGTGTAAAAACTGTTAAAAAGTGCTAGTAGTAGCAGTAGTAGTGTTACAGTATCATGTGACAGTGATCATAACAGTTCTCTCAAAGCAGTTATCCTTCAGGATCTGTGCAATCAGTTTCTCATTATCTTACCCTCCACACTTCATACAGTGTCTCTCCAATTTTGGTGTTAATTTATTTTTGTAAGTTGACTGTACATGTGCGAAAGCTGAGCAGGTCTTGTGAAGTTCTTTTTGACAAGATGACAAAATTATATTATATTGTAAAGATGATAGTATTTTGTCTTTGGGAGATAACACAACTGCTCACTTGGTCTTCTCATTAGAAATAAAGAGTTCCTGGAGGAACGTTTGAATGTTTGAGGTTCCTGAAAGCACCGTGAGTTGTTAAAGGACAGTTCCAGTGTGATCGAGACTTTTCGTTAACTTTTAAACTAACCTTTAAACTAACTTATAATTAACTTTCTATCCTTAAACTATTAACTCAGGCTGCTATCTGACCTGTCTGCATCAGGATTATGGTCAGTTTTATTCAACTCCTCTGGCACCTTCAGCTGAAGAATTGTCATGTTGTTGGTGAAGGCAGGGCCGGAGCTACCACCGAGGACACTGAGGTCCTTGGTAATATTTCTGGAAATGAGGAGGCTTCTAATCTGGAAAATGGAACATAAATTAATGCAGAATTTTACATTTACAGCTTGAAATCGCTGCTCTTGTCTTCACTGAGAGGAATATTTAGAATATTTAGATATTGAAAGCAAACATATCAGTTATTTCGAACATAAGACCTGGATAATGGCAGGAAATGACCCATAACACTGGAATTGTCCTTTGAAGTATTTCACGATGAACTTCCAACCTGAAAACATCTGATGGCCAGCAAAAATCACCTTATAACGTGACGACAATTAAACATGTTGGCAGCAGTCAGTGTAGTCCGCACAGTGCTAATTGGTGATGTTGAGATGAACAGAGGTGTAACGTACAGTCGGGTATGAATAGAATGAGGCACATTTAAGGCTTTTCTTCTTCACGTGTGAAGTCTGCATAGTTGTTTCAGTGTGAACAGAACCTGTTTCAGGCCCACTCTTTCTCATGTAAAGCTCCGTCAATTTAGAGCATTACTCAAGCTCCGAATGAGTTTTTAGGGAGCCAATTGTCTCTTCTTCCCGTCCTTCACTGCCACTCCTAATAGCGGCCTGTCCATGACATCACAGTGATGTCACAGTGGTGGACCTGACTGAGTGGGTGGGACCTGGAATAACAGAGGGTGGAAGCAGCGGTGCAAAAGCAGAGTACGGGGCAGGGCTTGATGATGAGAACGGACACGCTCTTGACCAACCGAGAGCGTCCGCCATCTCCTGTGGCAGGCTCTCAGCCAATCGTGTCAGCTGCTCCTCCCCCTGCCGTATGAGGTCGTCCAGGTGGCGCTGACGAATCAGAAGGGCCGGTTTGGTGCTGACGAAGCGGTGGTAGTCCTGGAGCTGCAGTTCGGTGAAGTAGCTGGACAGGATGGCGTGGACCAAGTGCTGCCGCCGGTCGAAGTTCTCCTTCAGCTCCAGGGCGTCTTCAGTTTGACGGAGGAGCAGAGAGCGTTTGTGATGGAGGGAGTCCTGTCGAGGAGGAGACAACAAAATAGTTATCAGTTTACACAGAATCTTGTTTATCTCTAATACTTAAACTATTCGTGTCTGTGCCGTAAGCCTGGTTTCAATAGTGACAGTTTGCGCATGTGCAGCACTGTAAGCCCTGCTAGTTAGACATGTAGTTTTACGGCATGTAAATAAAGTTATAAACACATCACATGGTGTCAGAGGTCAGCCAGCCCGGTATGTTTATTCAGCAAAGATTTCGTTGGGGACTATAGCCCAGAACGACACTGGAGCAGTTTAACTTCGCCAAGCCGAAAGACTGACCGGATTGGAAGCAACATTTTCAAGGCACTGGGTCACAACAAAGCTCAACAAGGAGCCAGCCAACGTCCAAGTAAGTGAGATGTACAAGATTTATTCTATGGGCCGAGAGGCAGAACATTGTCATTGGCTTTGGAGGAGGTGTCATTCGCCCTGGAGGATGGAGAGGAGGCTGACAACTATGACCACGTGTTGAGACTGTCTGATGACCACATCGTACCAAAACGGAATGTAATTTGTGATTTCACTCACGCACCCAAGGGACGGGTGAGACTGTTGAACAAAATATAAGGCACCTGTACAAACTTGCTGCTCACTGTAAATTTCCTGAAAAGGAGGAGGAAGAACGCAACAGGCTTGTCATTGGAATCAAAGACAAAGATCTTTCACTGAAACTACAGATGACCAGTGACCTAACTCTGAAAAAGGCAGCACTCTGAATTAGTGAAGCTTCAGAACAGCGAGACTGGCACAACATGTTGACATGTTGGACATGTTCAGCAGGTGAAAACAAAGCTTTACAAAAGTACATGGAAAAATAAAGAAACCGGGGCCATAGGAGGACATAAGGAAAATGAGAGTAGAAAATGTTGTAGATGCGGGCGCATGCAGAAGAAGGAAACATGCCCAACAAATAAAGACTGTAAGAAAGGCCACAAAATCTGCCATTTTGCTATCAAATGTAGACCCAGATGAGGTCATGAAGTGACTGAGGAAGTGGACAGTTTATTCCTTGGCTCAATAAATGACTGCAACTGAGAATGCAACTAGTGATGTGCGAGACTGCAGTTAACTTTAAGATTGATTCTAGTGCAGACACAACAATAATAAACAAGGCCACATATAACCGCCTCCGTGAGAAGCCAAAACTCACACCAGTTACAGCTAAACTTGATTGTCCAGGAGGACAGGTGAGTCATAAGGGACAATTTCAAAGTTCAAGTATCAAAGGGTAGAAAAACTAAAGACTAATAGTTGCAAAGTCTACATGTGACAATTTACGAAGTAGATCAGTTGGAGCATTGATTCGACATATTGGAGAAGTGGGTGTGTACGAGGAGTTAGGGCTCCTTAAAGGAGACCCTGTGAAAATAGTCCTCAAAGAAAACGCTAAGCCAGCAGCTTGCCACATACCTATTCCACTTCTATCAAGAGTTGAAGAGGAGTTGAAGCAAATGGAGGAAAACAGCATAATAGAGCGTGTGACTCCCACAGAATGAGCCCACAGAATGTGTAGCGCCTATGGTGCCAGTAATCAGACCGTCAGGAAAAGTAATGATTTGTGTAGGCTTACTTAAACTGAACGAAAATGTAAGAAGAGAGAAGTTTGTCCTGCCCACCATCGACAACATTTTGCACAAAGTAGCTGTAAGCTCAGTGTACTTGACACCAGATGCAGCAAGCATTTTTTGCAAAGGTGCAGGAACTTTTGCAGGACCAAAAGGGACTGGAGCCATGACGGAAGAACATGACCGCCACCTGAAAAAGGTAATGGAGATCATCCCGGAATCTGGCCTGGAGCTTAACCACCAGAAGTGTAAGACAAGACAGAGCTCTCTTCAGTTTTTGGGCCATGTTATCAGTCAGGATGGCATCGCTCCATGTCCACAGAGGGAGTCCGCCATCCCCACCCTTGAACCACCCAAAAATGTGTCTAAATTGAAAAGAGTGCTTGGTATGGTGAACTGTGTTGGTAATACACACCTCACTTATCTCACACTCATGGAGGCACACTCAAGCCTGTAGCCTATTGCTCTCACACACTCACCGAAGCAGAAAAAAAATATGCACAAGAGAAAGCATTTCTCGCAAGTGTATGGGATTCAGAGAGATTTTATCTGTATTTGTGTGGTCTGGAGAGCTACAGACTACTGACCGACCATGAACGACTTCTCATCCATCTCAGTAAGTTCAACCCTGTCACTGATTACGTCCCGAGTAAGAACCTGGTTGTGTCCGACGTGCTGTCCAGGCATCCAAGGTGGACGACACCGGACTGAATGAGGATGTCCAAGCATATGTATTCGCCATCAAAGAGCATAAGAGCCACAAAACAGTGCTGGAGCGTATAAGAGGGAGAAACTGGAAAAGATGAGTCCCTGTAGCTTTTCAGACGCTACATTTGATCAGATTGGCTACAATATGTGAGAAACGTTGCCAACTCTCATGAAGAGAAGTAGTCTAAGTGAACAAAATAGACTGTTGAAAAGGGGAAACCAACCACTTCTGGTGCGGCTGTAGTAGGGCATGTAAGCATAGCAAGAGCACTGCTACAGTCGGTTTCAAAACTACTTTTTACTCTTAGTATTCATGACTTTGTGACTGTGTTTGATAAAAATGAGAGGGGGCCATCACAAAGGGCCTCAAGAAAAAATGGTGTGTTCACACTAAAGGTGAAGCGAATTTTTTAAGATAAAATCCTTTTAGATTAGAATATGGTAAGAATAATCACTCTTAATGTTAACCCTGCTATGAGGGACAAAATTTTAACTAAACTAAACAGAGGGTGAATTGACATAGCATTTCTACAAGAGACCCACCTCACGGAAACAGAACATAAACTTAAAAGGAAAAGACTTAAATATATATATTTTCATCTTCTAACATGTCAAAACATGATAGAGGAGTATCCATTTTGATTTCAGGGAACATCACTTATGAACATTTCACGCAAATAAAGAACAAGGAAGGCACATACAATGATCAACGAGAATCAGAGTCACATTGTACAACATAGTATATGCCCCTTAAGGTTCAGGGTGGGAATTCTACCAACAAATGACTGCCAGAATAGCCATAGAAACACAAGGTATACTGAGCTGAGGAGATGATTTAAACATAACATTGAATCAGTCTAAATTCAGTATAAACACAACAAAGAAACTATAATCAGTAATGGCAGAACTAGGCATAATCGATACCTGGGGAAAGATTAATCCAACAAATAGTGATTATACCAACTTTTCCTTCCCACACATAATATACTCAAGAATTGATTATTTCCTAATGTTTGGGAAAGACAGACATAAAGTTGACAGTTGCCACACAGGAACTACGGACCTTTCAGAGCACAGCCCCATCTACTTGACAATAAAAATNNTTTAATAGGTTGGTGTACATCTGACTATAAAACTAGATGGAAAGAAATTGAGCAAGTGATGGGAAAAGGAATACCTGTTAATGCAATGACTAGTGATCCTGTCCAACCAGCTCCTAGATAACAATAATCCATGTGTTATGAGTTCACTACGGATATGGAATGAAACACTTAAACAGTTCAGTTTGAGCAAGGCAGCTGAAAATTTAAAAGGGTTTGCATATGACCCAGGATTTATACGTAGTGAACATGACCAAAGATCTAAAGATTGGACCTCCAGTGGCCTCACAGCATACTGTACTCTCATAAGCCACGGTACAACAATGAGTTTCCAGAAGCTCAAGGACAAATTCAGTTAGCAGAATCAAGACCATTTAGGTACTGCAAATTAGAGATTATATTGGCACAAATTATATTTTTTACATATTTATACAACAGTGGAAAACAACCAGCTCTCATCTTGGAGAGAAGCTGGAAGAATGTTATTTGTTATTTCTGTACCCCTGCCCAAAAGAAGTCTTATTCAAATCAGACTGACTCCTGGAGAACTTGTGGGAACAAAGATGCAAATCATTTCCATAGATTTGGGAGTTGTCACTCTGTGGCTCCATTTTGGACTAAAATTCACAAATGGTCATGTTAACATTAACAATTTAACATTCTAGCTGTAAACATGTTGTTATGCCACTGTTAGCATGTTAGACATATTCTTGTTTATCATGTTAGACATAGAGTAGTACTGCTGTAATACATCTTCCAACCATCTGGCAGCACTGAGCACGCTGCTGCTGAGCAGAACTCCAGTCAGTGAGCGAGGAAGGTATCCTGCGCCATCTTTGATTTTACATGGTTTGTATCGACTGTAATGGAGAGTAAATCATGTTTTTGTTACTTTACACATGTCAGGTTTTTTTTCTACCCTCTAGGTTGCTAAGAAATTGTACGAACTACTTAGTGACTGAAATGTGAGTTATAGAGGATGCCATGACTGCAATTTGTAGCATAACAGTCCTGATTGAGGACAAATAAGCAAAGTGTTAAACATCTGAGCCTGACATGCTGAATCTGAAATGTCCTAAAATGGTCACCATACAGAGGATTTTGGTTTCGGTAACCGCATGACATTGCCTTTGGTGCCACTCTCGAGACAAACTTTTTCCCACTCATGGTAAGGATGTACGAATGCTCAGATATATCTGGCAATAAATAATACGGAAGTATGTGAAAAGCAAACAAACATGGAGGACATGTCTCAGCCAAAGTCCATCATTCAGGTTAACTAGAGTGAATCCTTACTTAAAGTCATTTTTATGAACCAACTCTCATAAAACTGTACCTCACCACTATACAGCTTCATTCAGATAATCGCACTCATTCTTAGAGGCACTAACAGCTGCTATCTTCAGGTTGTCTGGTAACATGAATCTTAGCAAGTTGTTACCACGACAATCTATCCCATCACCACCTTCCAAACCACATGATATGAACTGAGATTACGCACAATGACTTCCTTCTTTATTCTGGACACCTCTCCTCTTTTTCTCCGATGGAGATCCCTGGTTTTAAATAACAGTCAGCTGTTTTTTCCCATAAGTGACACTGGATAACAGATACATGTTACTTTTGCTCCAAAGTCTTGTTAATCTATCTACATTGAATATACAAAACAATTATTATTATGTAGTCAGTTATAAATTATTGACAGCTTTATGAATAATATATTGTATGATGTTTTATTTCATTAACATGTGGTGTGATTATCAGATTATCTGACATCATCATCGACGACAATGCAGCTGTGTGAAAGGCAATATTCGATCAGTGAGTTCACTGAGAAGCTTCAACACTGTGATTAATTTATCATGTCAGTTTGAGAGTGATAAATAAAAACACAGTTAACATTAACAGAAACAGACAGACTCATCTCATTGATCTGAGATCATTCCGTCTCAGCGTGGCCCTCCATGTTACAGTAGTATGTAGATGAACCTCCTAAATTTGCCCCAAAATGCTCTCAGAGCTCTAATTAATAACACAGGATTAATATTTGAGACTTAACTAAGGCCTCTGTATTTGACGAAATCTTATCAGGACTTTGTGGTGAATATTTATAATACCTATAATACTTTATATATTACAGACATCTACATGGGATCAAAAACACAAACGACCTGCAATTATTGAAGTCACAATAGACCTTAAACCCAGAGAATATGAGTCCTGTGCCGACATACACTCCCCTCCAAAAGTATTGGAACAGTGAGGCCAATTCATGTATTTTTGCTGTAGACTGAAAACATTTGGGTTTGACATCAAAAGATGAATATGAGACAAGAGATCAAC
>NTHP01000027.1:1113244-1150814 GCA_003416845.1 Oplegnathus fasciatus
TTTTTTTACCTTCCTGGTGTTGAGGTCTTTCCCATCCTCATTCAGATTAGTCTCCTTCCCTTTATCTGTTGCTGTGCTCTGAGCAGGATCACAGATGCCATCTTGGATCCTAGGAAATGAACAACACTATTCAAAAACCTAAATTGAATTTTTTTCCTGAGTGCCATTTCCTCAAGATCTGTCATTCTTGTGTTGTATTTATTTGAATGTTGTACTGCTGTTGTTGGTGGTCAAGAGGAGACATTTCAATAAACAGAACAAAAGACAGAAAGCAACAAGAGCAAGATAACTAACAAAATTAAAATGAACAGTGACAAATGACATCTTGACCGCGTTTCATGCTATTTACTGTTTAATATTATTTAGGGTTTGACTTTAATACACAATAAGTTTGAAAAGTCATCCAGTTTCCCTCAAGTACAGCCTCTTAAACGTCCAATCTTTTTATACTTTTAAAATGAAAAAATGCAAACAAAACCCATAACAGATAGATGGGGAGGAGCTTCTCTTATATTAAGTTCACAAATTACATTGATGCTGCATTTCACAGGCCAAGCCCATTCACCGTCTCTGGCCACTAGGTATTGCTGTTCAGCTGTTTAGACTGCAGGAAGCCATCTGTCCAGTGTGACAGATGGAAACAACAAACAAACATTCATCTGCTGTGACAAGAAAGAAGGAGAGTTTCTCCCAAACTGATACTTCAGCCTTTTAGTCATGTAGACACCGAAACCTTTATCCAGTGGGTCTTACAGCCAAGATTAGTAAAGTTTTATTAATCCACGGTTCTTCAATGATCCATCTGTTAGTGACGTTTAATTGAACAGTTTCTGTGGTTGGACACTCTCTCCACACTCTGCTGCTGAAAAATGTTGATCAGGTTTGCCTGGTCTCTCCTGTCCTGGCTGACAATGCCAACACTGTTGCTGGCCTGGTTCCAGACCTCCAGCAATTCAAATTGATCTGGTGAAATGTTCATTGACGACTATTTCCCTGGTTGGAGAAGCAATCGACCAATTAGAGCTTTGTAGGCAGGATTAAGAAGCTCTTCCTACACAGCTAGTTAGCTATCCAGCTATATCTAAGGTTGAACCTAATGTACTTTCTGCCATGACCTGGCAGCAAAGCCATAAAACCAAATATATCTTGCTTCATCATCCCTATGTCTGATTTTATTTTCTGAATCAAAAATATATTTGATCAGTTGATTGAATCTTTCTGGAAGCATGGGTAACACACTGAGCCTCATTTTCAAAAACGGCAACAGCAACAAAAGAAAACATTTTTCCAACTGTAGAACTTGGAGAAAGACTACATCCAACTTGCACATGAACGCAACATTACAACGAGTGTAGCTGCAGATTAAGTTTCACCAGGGTCAAAGGTCAAAGCAAACACAACCTTCCTGCGACTTTTGACTAACCGTGTATAACAGAGAAATTATGCCTCTAAATTGACGGTTGTTTGCTTTCTTTTCAGTTCTTATCCTTAAGTTACATATATTAACTCTCTGCAATTTTGACCTTATGGCTAAATAACTTAACACTCAACACGAAGGTCTTTATCCTTGTGTTACACATTAAGCACTTTAAAGGAAATTCACAGTGATTCTCCTCCAGAGTTAAACTACATCATCAGTCTGTGGTGTTCAGTGCATTCCAGTGCTGTAATTCACTTTCTGTTTGAAACTTCTTACTAACTAGGTGGAGAGAGCAATAGCAGTAGTAATCATCAGAGAACTGTACAATTTTCAGTAAAGTGTTTGAAATTAATCTGCACATCACAAGCAAACCAGCGCAGTTAAACCAGGATCGCAGAGAGTATGTAATTGGAAAGTCTGTTTAAACAACTCCCTGTTTCATTTTTATTTTTGCTGGAAAATAAAATGTTTTAGAATATTCAAGCAAAACACATCATGTCAGAATTACCTGATATCCAATCGGTTACTGCCCCTGCGTTGCCATGGTGATTTACCGACCAATCTGCTGTTTGGAAAGATCTCCTCCATAAGCTCTACGGTGGATTTACCCCCCCACGTGTCCAGGAGTGGTGCCAGAGAGCGGTCCTGTGACACCTGGATACAATAAAAAGGGAAGAATCAAACTATGTACAGCAAACAGTAGTTACAACAAAATTAAAGTTAGAACTAAGTACGATGGAAAGAGAGTCAGAATTAAGTACAACGAAAAGGTAGAGTCAGAACTACGTACGACAACAAAAGTAGAGTCAAAACCACCAGATCCTTCTCTCCACCCTCCGAGAACTTGGAGTCTCAAACTCTGTACTCTCCTTGTTCACATCCTACCTCAAGGACCACACTTACAGGGTAACTTGGAGAGAATCTGAACCTTGTAGCCTCACTACTGGGGTCCCTCTGGGTTCTGTTCTAGGTCCCCTCCTCTTTTCTCTTTACACCAAGTCTCTTAGCTCTGTTATTCACTCACACGGCTTTTCCTACCAAAGCTATGCAGATGACACTCAATTCTGTCTTTTCCCCGGTCTGAAACCCAGGTGGCAGCACAAATCTCTGCGTGTCTGGCTGACATCTCTCAGTGGATGTCTGCACACCATCTGAAGCTCAAACTCGATAAGACTGAGCTGCTCTTCCTTCTAGGCAAGGCATCCCCCGTCCATGACCTCTCCTTTACCATTAAGAACCCTGGCTCGGACTGCAAGGAACCTGGGTGTGACACTGGATGACCAGTTGTCCTTCACTGCCAACATCGCTGCAACAACCCGCTCCTGCAGATTCATCCTCCACAAGGAGGATACATTTGTTCCTCACCAAGGAGGCGACGCAGGTTCTGATTCAGGCTCTTGTCACCTCGTGCCTAGACTCCACTACGCTCTGCTACTGCCGATTGGCTTGCCTCTCCCTCACTACGAGGGGGGCCCAGCTACGCTCGACAGAATCATAACTTCCGTGGCAGACTGAACACTCTGTTCGGACTGCACCTTGGCCGATAAAAAGAACAAAAAACAAACACTTTCTCAATATCTTTTTGTTTCTAAATGTAGCACTTGAAGTTGCATGATTATTGCAATTTTTGGGTTATATCTATATGGTTGAATTCACTTAGGGTAAGTCGCTTTAGATAAAAGTGCCAACTAAATAAATGTAATGTAATGTAACATGATGGCAAAGATAAGAGTCTGAAATAGGTACAATAGCAAAGTCAGAATTATGTCAGAATGATGTGGACAAAGGTAGAGTCAAAACTAGGTTCAAGGTAACTTCTGATTCCAGATACCCACCAGCTGCCGGGCCAGCACCTCCACTCGCATCTCCTCTGGTGTCTTTTCCCTCTTGGGGAGGGGCTGGTACTCAAGACCTAGGCTGTCCTCGGTTGTGGTGGATGTGGTGATGGTGGAGGGCTGTGGTTTCAGGGAAGGAAGGAGGCTGGGCACAGGTGGAGGACAGACGGAGGAGAAAGAGGACATTGCAGGGGAGTGGAGGGATGACTTCCTGGTGGGAATGATGGAGTTGTTTAAAAACTCCATGCTAGGACTGAACACAGGGGAGAGAACAGAGAAATGGAAAAACAGAAAGAGCCAGTCAAAAATCAAAAAAGGTCCACAATAATAATATTTCAATTCAGGTTTAAATATAAAAATATTGCACAACAAACCTTCCCACGGTCTGGTGTCCAGCTTCCTGCTCCAACTCGAGGGGAGGAGGAGGAGGAGGAGGAGGAAGAGGGAAGTCCTCCGTGATGCTCGTCTCTTTGACTGGCGGAGGAGGTGACGGACGGGCAGGATTTTGGAGGAAGACCTCATCACAGTCCTCTTCCGATAGGCCTGCTTCTAGTGGTTGCTGCTGGTCGATGGAACTGAAGAGGCTGGACTCAGAGATTCGCAATGAGGATAGGTGCTGGCAAATGGACGGATGGGAGGATGAGGGAGGAGACGATGTAATGCTCCTGCTGTCCTTCCTGTTTGGTGGTGCTGTAGGCTGGAAATGGGGCAGGGGTGTTGGCGTCACTGGTGAAACTTGTTTGGCGTTTTCTGTAGAATGCCCTCCTCTCATCTCTAAACTGAAGGCTCTCTCTCTGTACGTGTCTTTTGCAGTGTCTTCTAATATGCTGGCGTCACTCAAACTGTGTCTCATCTGTCTGTCTGTCACCAGGGTTTCATCGTAGCCAATAGTGTTAACACCATCCCCTGTACTGGTTTGTGAGATGCCTGGGAACGTGATGGCATCCAGGTTGGCCTTGCTCAGCCTCTCGCTAGCATGCCACTCAGTGCTGCCTCCATCCTGAGTCCCAGGTGGGGAGAAGGGGCAAGGCAGGCCAACAGAAGCCGCCAAGGTGGAGGTGCTGTTGGCTCGCTGCCGCTCACTGTTCCTCTGTCGCTCCCTACGAGTGACGGGAGTGTGGGAGGAACCTGGGTCTAGGATGAGGACACAAGGAAGGGTCAAAGAGAGAATTCAAAGGGAGGTGCAGATATATTCATCATGTGCCCATGATTCAAGAATAAAAGAATCATTCAATGGGGTGACCAAGCCAAGTGACCTGAGATCAATCCCAGATAAATACAGTTTGACCCCAAACTAGGCAAAACAGCTGGATCAGAGCTTGGACTTGGCTTTATTATCATCAGAAATCAGACATTAGGCTGAATCACGAGCTGAACTGCAGTAGGTGATGTCCACAGATTTCAAAATTTCTTGAAGCCAGTGTTTGCTTTTTTCAAACCATGTGTGGAAGCAACCTTTCATTCACTTGTTTGTCATTGGGGTCTTGAGGCAGATTGAATCAGATTGTATAGTTAGATTGTTAGTTATAGTATAGATTGTACAGATTGATAGCCTGTCTGGGATTTCCTGAGCTCTATTCACCTTTTGTTGTTACTCAGACCTCTAGATTAGCACAGCCCACAAGCTACTGTTTAAGCTAATCTTTAGAAGAGATTTAATGACTGCTGTGATCTCTTTCTACTGCGCAGTGAAATGCTCATCATAACCATCTGTATTCTTCTGAAGCTTAAGTAAAGATTCTTTTCTTCAATTTGGAACCTGAGTGAAGAAAAAGATTCTTCCACACATGTTAACAAAGATACTTAACATCATATCTCAGTTTTTAATCACAATAGACAGAAAGGCTTTTACTTTTAACCTCAATGGTCCACATCACTAGCAGCTTTTAGCTTTATTTTAGCTTTTCCTTTCGCAGCAAATTCCTGTAAGCAAGTACTTTAGTGTTTTCTTTATTTATTTTAAATTTTCGTCCTTGACTGGCTGCTCCTTTCGTCCTCAAATGATGATTAATGAAATGAAAAAGCCAGAGAAAAATCAATCTTTGGTTGAACTGCTTTTTTGCACAATGACTGTCTCTTGCACTAGGACTGTCTCTGCCTCGCTGGCTGCTGGCTCCCACTCACTTAACACTGCCACATCGCTGCACATACACCTACCTGCACTATTTTATACTCTCATATACCAATACATATTTATACACTGTCCATGCTGTATCTGCTCTATAATATATTAATATTTATACTACTGTCTATACTGTATATATCAGACCCATAGTGTATACACTGTATTCATATCCAGCTGCTTATTCTGTATTAATTTCACTCTGTTCATACTGTTAATACTGCTCATACTGTTCATACTGTATATATCACAGCAAATTCACATCTACCCCTCACTGTTATTTACATATTACCTCTATACATTATGTACATTGCTCTGCACTTTACTGCTTTTTTGCACTTCTGGTAAGATGCTAAACTGCATTGCGTTGTCTCAGTACGTGTACTCTGTGCAATGACAATAAAGTTGAATCTAATGTAATCTAAACTAAACTCAGGTTAACTAGTCTGCACATGCTTTCAAGGAGACCAGAGGAGGACACAAGTTTGATAGCTATGTGGTGTAGTGAACAGCGTGTTTTTCTTATTTTGCTCACCTTGCGAAGGCCCTGCCGGCTGGTCGGCATTCAGACTGTTCTGGGAGTGTTGAGGAGAGATGAGGCCCCCTGATAGCTGGATGTCTGCATGTCTGAGAGACAGACATATAAAGAAAGAATGAAAGAAAGGCAGGAACATGTCAACAGACAGATATTCAGACAGTTATAATGTTCAGTACAAGTCGTGGATGTGTCACAGAGAAGTTCATTTAACGTAATTTAATTATGGTAATATGGTCACTTTTCAGATCGTAGTTAGAGTTGTTATGGTATATAAAGTTGAGACAAAATAACATGAACATCTAATAATTTTATGTATAGTGCTAAATGTGTAAATCAGTTTCATGGGGGAGATTATGTTGAAAGCTCAAATCAGCAAACAGCATTCTGATGTAGGTGTTGTTATTTTCAAGGTGTGTGAAGACTGAGTGGAGGGCAGTGGAGATGGCATCCTCTGTGGGTCTGTTGGTTCTGAATCGTTTAGACTAGACACTGCAGGCTCTTTAGGTACTGGGACGATAATGGCAGCCTTGAAGAAGGTGGGAACAGTCTCCTGTGACAGTGAGATGTTAAAAATGCCAGTAATGTCATCAACTAGCTGATTGGCACATGTTCTTAGTACTCGGCCAAGGATGTTATCAGGCCCAGTAGCAGGGTTGTTCTCACATCCGCAGTGGATACTGAGAGTGGCCGGTCTTCTGGGGGCGGAGTAGACCTGACAGCTGACTCACTTCTCCATTCATCCTCGCTTTCTGTTTGGGGATGATTTTACTGTCTTCTTGATCACCACATCGTCAACACATTTGCTGATGTATGACGTCACTGATGATATATATTCCTCAAGATTGATGTGATGCATCTCTGAACATGTGCCAGTCTGTGGACTCAAAACAGTCCTGTAGAGCTGCTGTAGCTTCATCTGTCTACACTTTTTTCTGATGGTTTGATACTTTTAATATGGTCTGATTGAACAAAATAGGGGCGGGGGAGGGCTTTCTAGCTGCCAGAAATGTTTGTGTAAACATGGGGTATTGCCTCCCCTGGTTGGGGACTTTAGACTGCCTGGAAGGAAGGAAAAATTATCTGAAAACTGATGGGTGATTTGGAAAATTACAGGAATATTAAGTGTATGTAATTTATAGTTAACAGGTTAAATTTTTGAAGATCAGTGCTCAGTAACCAGTAGTGGTGCATTCATGTTCCTGGTTATATTCAGACACCAGACAGATCTGTATAAACACACAAACAGAATTCCTGAAGTAACCTCTGACCCTCACATTTTGAGAGTTTTAAGCCAATAAATCCCCGTGGACTGGAGTCTGTATTTGTGCCACAGAGTTTTCTCTGGTTCCTTAAATTCCTCAGTTCCTCCCTCCTTTAACTCCTCTGCTTCATTCCTCCTTTTAACCCTCCCACTAAGCTCTTCTGAACTCTTCCACTCCTCTTAACTCCTTCTCTCCTTCTTTACTTCCTATCATCTGAACCCTTGACTCCTTAGTCTCCTTTCTTACCTTTCTTCCCCCTCCTCCTCACCTCTTGGTCACCTATCAAGTTAATTCATAAAACACTGTGAAACTCTGTCAACTCTTCCCTCCTTCTTCCTCCTTCCTCTCACCTACCTCCTTCTTCCCTCCCTCTTCCCTTCCTTCCTTCCCTCCCTCCTTTTCCTTACATTTCCTCTGTTGTTTCACCTTCTCCATCCCATCTCTTCTTTCCCTCTCCCTTCTTGTTCTCCCTCTTTTAACCTCCTCTGTTCTACTTCCATCTCACCTCCTCCCTCATTCCTCCTCACTCTCTCATCCCTCAGATCCTCTCCTCTTTTCTTCCTCTCTTCTCCCAACACTACCACTTTCCCCTTTTCACCTCCTTCCTCTCCACCATCCTTCCCCTTCTCTTTTCTTTTTTCCTCCTATGTTTCACCTCCTCTGTTCACCCCCTTCTTTCCTCTCCTTCCTTGTACTCCTTCCTTACTTCCTGTTCTATTTCTCTCCCTCCATCTCTCTCTCTCTGCGGTGCCAGCAGCAGGGTACATGGCCTCATAAGGCCACAGTTGGTTTTAAAATAGCAAAGAGTCTAAAGTGCACACACACAGACACACACACACACAGACACACACACAAACACACACACAAGCACACATGCCAGCTGACTGTTAACAGTCTATTATGGAAGAAAACTAAAGTATCGGCACAGAAATGAATGAATTCCCATGATCCTCAGGTTACGAGCAGGAAACAAACAGCAGTCTGACATTTTGCTCAAACTATTTAAAATTAGTTGTGAGTCATCAGACAGAAAACATCTGTGAGAAAAGATGATGCACAGCTGAACTGCCCCTCAGCTAAAGATGAAGATGAACAGTGTCTTGTTATATACATGCTAATAAACTTTACTGAATTCAACTGAGACATATGATAAATGAGATGATAGGGAAGGATGGATGAAAGACTGTGAGAACCACCAGCTGTTTGGTCACATGATCATATGGTCGGAATACAGATGTGACATACCTGTCCTGAGTCAGAGAGCAGCGTCCAGGTTCAGAGACGAAGACACCAAACATCCTGACGTCTCCTGGAGGGAAGTCCTTAAACACACCCAGACAAAGTTTAGTTTTTTAGGTTGGTATGGGAAGATAATTCCACTACTTTTGATTACAAAACCATAACAAAACTATTTAACTCAATTTGATGAACATGGATTTGTGTAAATAAATGTAGCAATGTGACAGTTGTCATGAGAGTAATTTAGTGCACATGAGCCACATATCAAGAAAATCGTCTCTACTGTCTCCATCTTTTTCTCCTACTTAACCCACAGTATGATAGTATAGGTATCATGGTAATTTATTACCATTTATCACCAATGTATTTCAATTTATTTATTTTATTTCTTAATAATTTCCTAGGACAGTTATTATTTTTAGAAGTAGCAGTATTTTCCTTTTTTTACTATAGTCCAAATTCACCTGCTGCTCTAAGCAGTCAACAGTCAAACTGTATGATACAGTCACACCAATTACAGTCTCCACAGTTAATACCTGTCCAATAGCAGCTACAGATAGGGTTGTCAAAATCATGAAATTTTAGTTGACGATTAACTGTTCGACAAATAATTGTGATAAACGATTTCATTGACTTCTTCTGTTGATTTTATGCCACACAGCGGTGCTTTTCTGTGTGGTTTTGCAACTAAGCCTAAATCCACGTGACAAATAGGCATTTCTTTATTTTGCATCACAGATAACAAACAATTATAAATATTAACAGTATACCTGGATTAAACCTAATAAATTAAGAATAGAAGCAAATATGACAAAATATCAAAATGTAAATAATAATAAATAATACTCAACTGAAAAACCTCCCTTGATTGTGGAATCTAAAGATGCAAAATGATCGCTGTCAGCTCAAATAATTGCGATCATGTAATAATTGCGACAGGCCTAGCTACAGAGAGACATTTTGTTTCATTCAGATATCACTGTAACTGAAAGTCAGTTTAGAATTTGAGACTTAGCCTACTGAGGTAAAATTATTCTGTTCCTACAAATCACTTAGTGTGTACAGTAGCCTTATCCTTATCTGAATCTAGGTTCTTCCTCATCTGTAAAGCCCTTTATAGCCCTGTACACATAAAGTGTCCTTAACTTGACTAGCTATAAGCACTGAGTATTCCTGTGTCTCTGACCCATTTTAAAAAATAAATCATCAGCAATCACATGTCTGACCACAGACCTTATCACACAGTGAAAAACCACACAACACAGGCCTGTCTGCTGCTTCTTCACTGAACTGAGTTAGGGCTGTAAACGGCTTCAGCTCTCCACAACAAACTTTAACATGTCTGTGTGAGAGCCTCTGATCAAACATAGTTTTTTAGATATACATTAAAACAACAAAAGAGTTGTGTTTCCATGCAGTTTAAAAAACTGTACTTGGTTGTGCGTTCAAAATTAAAAAAATCCAACACTGTAAAAGCAGGACTGTCACCAACCTGCAGTGAAATCTATTGTTTAAAGTAAGAAGACAGAGTGTCTGTTAGTCTGACTGAACTGTAATGATGTTTATGTGACACTGGTGGCTCTGATCACTGAAGGAGATAAAAGACAAATTCATCTTTTACTGCATTCCTTTAAGTGTAGATGTTTGTATGATGCATCTATACGTGTGTGTGAGTTATCTTTGCCATCATCCACATCGGACAGCGCCCAGCCACCGTCTCCGCCTCTCTGGCACCTCACAGGAAACTTTGAGGATTCTGGGTATTTCCTGTGTGACTCAGGGCCAAATGTCTCTTAATGGCAAAATGTTGTCAAATAAATGGTAATGCCAAGAGGAACATGAATGTAAGATTTCATCTATCTATTGCTATATTTCATTTTGGACCAAATGTCACATTGGCATTGTAAGATAGTAGTCTTGTGATTGTCTATCCTTGTTTTAAAAATCAGCTACTGACATTTCATCCCTGTGCATGCATTATGATAGTTCTTTAAATCCTTTTCTTTAATTATTAGGTACTACAACAAGAGACAGTTGGAATTCACATGATAAAATATATTAAGCTATAGGGCTACTGGCAACAAAGAAATGCATCACCATTCACTGTAAATATCTCAATTTGCCAACTCGTCCACAATACTGGCTTGAGCTCTTGCCTCTTACAGGCCCGAAGTTTGTAGGCAACATGGAATTTACATACTCAGCTCTGATTGGACAGTTACTTTCTCACACTGCCACTATGCTGGCCTACAACATAGAAGTTAATTTCGCAAGCCATGTGTTTCCAAACATCTCTGTGCGTATGTTTCCCGAGGGAATCAAAAGGAGCCTGATTTGTGTCTCCAGGTTGTCGCTCCTGTGCGTCTAAGGACATTTGCATAAAGTTGAACATTTCTCAACTTCCACAGGT
This sequence comes from Oplegnathus fasciatus, assembly GCA_003416845.1. Lineage (NCBI taxonomy): Eukaryota > Metazoa > Chordata > Actinopteri > Centrarchiformes > Oplegnathidae > Oplegnathus > Oplegnathus fasciatus. The sequence goes on from NTHP01000027.1 coordinate 1,124,071, forward strand.
TGCACACTGGCTACTTTTGAGTCTTGAGGCACAGAAGGAAGCGCCAGCTTCTTTTTTGAAGTCAATTCACAATAAATGGCATCATGTTGCGCCTCCAGCATTTAAATCTGTATGTGTGAACATACAAGCTCAGGCCGAATAAAATTGCACCTCGATTTCAATAAAATTTGTGCTTCTTTGTTGACTTTATGTTTGGTCCAGTTTGAGTAACAGATCCACAACTTTGAAGGTTTATCAGGCACCAAAACACTGTCAGAGACAGGATTTGACAGCTCTAGAAAGTTAACAAGTTATTTTATCTTTTGTTGCAACAATTGCTAGGTAAACAGTAGAAATACGGTTTTCACGTGACAGTAATCCACCAGGGGATTAAAGGGGATTGGCCACCACAGCTCTTTGCCAGATAACGTGGTGTTGCGGTTTTGAAGTTGGTCTGAAGGTGGCTTAACATGGACATAAAAAAGAACAACTGTTGTTGTTGTAATTGTAATATTTGTATCATCTGCAAACACTGTTACTCTTGATTCTATGTAGTCACTCTATTTTTGTATCTTATTTTCTGTCCTAAAATTTCTGTAGCCAAAATGAATAGGTAGGGGGATAAAGGGCAACCTTGTTTCATACCACTCTGCAAATATAGTGTTTGGGAGATGTCACCATTGCATGTTGAGTTATTCCATAATGTTTTTACCCAGTTAATCATGGACAGCCAAAGTTGATTTTTATAAAACTATTATTTCTAAAATGTATCTAATGTTATCATTTCTAACTTATAATGCTCATAATTCCTGGCTAATTGTCTGCCTTCATTACCAGCTACTGCCTAATACAGGAATTCTCACCAACCACTCACATTAACAAACTAATTTCATATTCTGATTATGTAATTTCAGGATTATTTAATGTATTATGTAACATAATTATATAATATGATATTATGAAGAATCATAATTTCATAATTTTTTCCTGCTGACTTTCAACTTGTGAACATTACTGCAAAATAACACGAAAAAGGAACTGAACACATTTTTTCAGAAAATCCACAGTAAATTCAGTAATTTTGGGCTGCAGTGATAACAACTAAAATGTGAGCTCCTGGTGGGAGTGCAGTGTTACCTGGTTCAGCCTCTCTACTGTGGGGGAGGAGTGAGAGCGGTAGTGTTGAGGAGTCATTTGTCTCTCCTCGGACCTCTCCAGGAGATCCTCAGCAGAAGCCGACTTCCCGGTGCCCCGAGCTGACCCTGCCCTCTGCAGAGCCCCATTGAGCTGCTTGGACAGTCCCAGGTTGAGTAGAGGATCTGTGGCCAGCTGCTGGTGGCCCAGGCCTGGGTCTCTGCTGGAAGACGGACTATGTCTGCTGAGCCCAGCTTCAGGAGTGAGATTCTGGAGTATCTGGGCCTGGAGCTCAGGAGGGGAGCCAGGAGGAGTACTGGGAGCAAAAACCAGGAAGACAAGTTATTAAATTGTAATAAAAATATAATAATTCAACTTCATATTAAAATGTAAATGTAAGTTATCACAAGTCATCTGGTGGTGAACATGAGTTTTCTGTGCTAAATTTGATGACAATCCATCCAACGGTTGGTGACCAAAGTCAATAGGTTTCATCTTCTGGGGATCATGAATGTCTGTACAAAAATTCATGACAATCCATGTTGTTGAGATGTTTCAGTCTCGACCAAAGTGGTGGACCGACTGACTAACAGACCAGCTGGTGTATGGTATCGGTTACCTAGGCGGTAGGTGCACCGGAGGTCTCGGAGTGGTCACTCTGCCCGGGTAGAATAGGTTGGACTGGAAGCTCCGTAGGCTGGCTCCAGAAGGTAGGTTGGAGAACAATTGCCTCTCTTCTCCAGAGGAGAAGTTTCGATCTGCGCCAGATTCCTGGAGGGAGAGCAGGCTGGAGATGGAGGAGAGGCTGAGGGTGTCTGAGTGACAGGAGGAGACTAAAGGGAAGGAGGGAAGGGGAGGGATGTGAGTAATCTGTGCCGCTCTCAGTCTATCAATTAAAAAAGTGATTTACCTGTCATCTGTCCTTCATCCACCTATCAAACCACCACCCCTCACTCATTAGTTTTCTTCACTTCCTCCCTTCACCCACCTGTATGGTTGCTGTTTTCAGGCTGTAGATAAGCACTGCAAGGCCTCCGTCCACTCCTCTGTCCTCCCTCGTCTCTTTTGACGCTTCTCTTCCTCTCCACGTACTCGGCCAGAGCGTCGTGCTGAAGCTGTCGTAAGTCAGGCTTTGACGTGGCATGTTGCAGAGCCCCACCCCCGACACGACTTGCCACAAGTTCAAACATCTTCCGCCGGTCTGCCACGCTAGTCTCTGACAGACAGGAAGATTAGGGTAAAAGCCCATGGTTAGCAGGCTCTAGATGTTTCCGATGTGCCATAATCAATACAGAACAATCACAATACTGACATTCCTATCAAGCTAATTTATTTTGTGAGCAGCTTCCAGGCAGATGCTCAGAGGTGTCCAGGACTGTCAACATTCTTTTGGGGTGAGGCAAAAGATACCATTCAAGTTTCAAAAAAGGTCTTAGTTCTCCAGAGAGCTGGGTATTCTTTGCAATTCTTTCAGTACCATTGCCAGAACAAAACCCAAAACCCAACTCTACACAGGCCAAACAATACAGAATCACCCTTTCAAAGATATTTCTGGATACAAATTAAATGCTTGACTGTCATCCAAAAATAGCTTTTTCACCAGCAGAGTTTTCTCATGTGGTTTTCTAAATGCAGAAAGATTTTATTTTAAAAGGCAGATTCTGCTCGACATCACCAGCAAGCTGAAGCTGAAGTCCTTTTCGGGCAAAGAAACTATAAATGTAATGTTTTCAGGACTCGTATCTTGTATTACATTTACATTAATATAAATTGAATTTGAATTGTTTCATGTCATTAATTGTGTGACATGAAACTAGCTCAATGGCTAACAATACAACAGATTTATCTCTATGCCTGTCTTTGTCAAATGAATGTGTTTTAGGTTGGCCCGCCACAAAAACATTGAGTTTTTATTACATTTTGTACATGATGTCTGTAGTCTTTATATGTTTTATATGTCTTTATATGCGGCATGACCCAAGTAATTTAGATCACTACGTCATTGTGACATTCCCAATATTGACTATTATTTGGAGATCTTGTGGCAGGTATTGGGAGAGTTTAGTCATCGCTATGCTGGGGGAGAGGGGTTTGGGGCCACAGCTGTTTTTTAATCTGCTTCATAGAAAGTTTTTTATTACCTCCACCACGTCTGAAGAGGGCAGCAGTCTCGGCATCTGAAACCCCGACCTCGTTCATGTTCTCTGGCTCTGAGTATGACCGCTTCTTCTGGTCCGCCGCCAGTCGCTTGCGGCCGCAGATCCGCATCAGAGCAGGAGGTCCAACCGGCGGGACACTAGGGAGGGCAGGGGGGCTCTGGCCTCGAATCTCTGGGCTGACCACATGCCGCTCCTTCGGTGTGTGAGGGTAGGTGACCGGTAGTGGCGTCTGCGGTGTGATGACAATGCCCTGCGGTTTGGGCATGGTTTTTGGGGCTTTCTTCTCCAGGGAGTGGTACTTGGCAGGGACGGGCGGAGGCTGATGGCTGCAGGAGGAGGAGATGGGAAGAGGAGCCGCAGGAGGCTGAGAGCTGATTGAGGAACTGAGGTCTCTCCGTCTGAAAGAGGTGGACCGCAGGACCTTAGACTGGGCATCTTTCAAAGAGTCCCTGTAAGATCTGATTAGAGACAAGTTTCCAATGTCAGGATTGCTAAGAGAGGCTCAGGACACTTACTTGTCGAAGGAATCTGACCTGTTGAAGGACTCAGTGTACTGTGGTCTAACTCTGACCTATTGGACCCTGACCTGCTGAGGGAGACGGATTCCCAACGTCAGGATGGCTAGGATGGCTCAGGACTCTAACCTGTTGAAGGACTCTAACTTGTTGGAGGACCCTGACTTGCTGAAGGATTCTGACCTGGAGGACTCTGACCTGTTGAATGATGTGTCCTGCATGGAGCCCAGCATCTCTTGGATGTCCTGTCTCAAGGGGAAGTCTTTGCTGCTGTCTCTCTCCCTGGGTTCGTCCAGCTGGAAGCTGCTGCGGCTCCTCTGGAGGGCTGAACTGGGATCTGCTGGGGTCCTGAACACCACACAGAACATTAACTGTCTTTTGACAGGGAGTAAAGTCCAGTAAATGTGACTCAATTCGACTATAGCCAATCTAAAAGGACTTCAGACACAAAATTGATTGTTGTAATACATGGAACAAAAAATACATGTTTTTGCTGCTGGCTAACAATTTGGAACAAAATGGATACAAATTGAATGTGGCCATGCAGGCTGGAATTGTGATAAATACAGTTACTATTATAAAGACATTTATTGGAATATTATAGATCTGTGGCACAGCAAAACACAAACATTTTATCAGTTTTATCAATTACCCAGAACCCTTCTACCTGTATTTCATGTGTTCACTGCTGCCTCCTCTATAGCTCAGAGTCCTGTGGGCTTTGGTCCCGGTACTTCTGTCCAGCATGTTTCTGAGGTCATCTGCTCCACAGATGGTGCTGCGGCCTTTCTCAGTCATCTGATTCAGAATCAGAGAGCATAAAGCCAATCTTGTCTGGTAAGTCAAAATATCCATAAAATGTGCTGCTTTTTACATACAAACGTGACTGACTCTCATTGTGTGCTTTGAAAACCTTCTCTGTTGAATCAATAGAAAACATGGTGATCACAAATTCTAAGTTTGGTTACCCTCAGATGGTTGGCTTTGTTGTGTGCCTTGGTGGTGCTGTGACTGCGCTGCTTTCCGGTGCGTTCCTGAAGCTCGAAACGACTGACCTTCTCCAGCACAGAGAGGCTGCGGGTGGGTCTTTGACTGCCATCACCAAAAACACTATTGCCATGGCTACTGGTGGAGACGACACTGTCGGGGCTGGCACATCGCTGGACCTCGGCGAGGGCGATCTCCAGCCGGGTCAGTGGGTGTTCTCTTTCTTTGTCCCGCTCTCTGTGGTCCCAGTGCTGGTACTGCAGAGCTGCTGAGTCACTGAGGTGACGGGGAGAAGGCTGGGAGGCGGAGGGGGGAGCCTGAGGCTGAGGGTGCACAGGTAAGTGGGTAGGTGGTACCTGTCCCTGGGTGAGTCTGGAGGATGCCACTGGCTCTGAATGAATGCTGGTCTGGTCCATTAATCTGAAGAGAGGAAGGGAGGAGGAGGAAATGGAGGACAAGAAGTAAGAGAAAGGGAAGGAAAAAAGAAGAAATAATCACTGACATCAACTGACTTCTCCTGATACATACAGTACATCCAACCATTGGATGAACTAGCCGGAACTAAGACGGAAATTTGTTATCTGGCAAAATAACATGAGTTTGTGTTGTTGTGGATGTGTCTGTTGCCGGCCCCAGTACCATGATGATGTCGAAGCAACAGCAAAAGATAGACTAGTCTCAGCATTTTCTGACAAAGGCATTGGGTTCACCAGAGGCTCATTGGAATGCCATTGGAGATGGTCTATTGTTTTCTGCAAAGTTAGTGTCATCCAAAATAACAGACGAGTCTCTGTTGCTTTGGACATGGCCAGTGGCAAGATATAAATGTAAAACAAAAAATCGTCTGATTGGCTGTCCAAATCCTTTACCATGCCTTTATTTTCTGTAAAGAAAATCTCAATCTAGAAGCCTCCTTTAGACCACGTTGACGCACTTTCACCTACTGTATGAAGGACTCTGACTATATTTGTGTAGCCCAGTATCACAAACAATGTCTCAATGATCATTACAGGCACACAACAGCCCGAGTTCTCTAAGAAGAAGACAAGCTCCTCAAGAGTTTCTTCAGCCACTTGTTTTTCAGAGCAGACAGTAATTCTGCACCTGGGAGCCTCACAGCACCTACTGAATGGGCCACACATTCCCTTTAGCAGACCTCTCGATGGAAAACAAACATAACTCATTCGTTTTTTTGTGGAGCTTTGTATCTCAAAGGAGTGACAGAAACAGAATCTGAAATCTGAAACTGTAAAGATCACACAACAACCATCCTTCCATACTGTACCTGCTCCTGTCTCCCCTGGACTGGACAGGTGTGCAGGGGTCCCTCCACTCTTGTGAGGATGGGGGCCCAGTAGTCGACTGGGTGTGGGGAATATGGAAATCCTGGTTTTGTTCCTGGAACACTTGGCTGTGGAGTCCCGGGCTTATATGAATATGGGACCCTTGGAAGGTCTGACCGTGAGGTCCCTGGTGGTTTTGGGGCCTTTGGGCTCCTGTCTGGCCTTCTGATCCTCCTCCAGCAGTTTTCAGGTGCGATCTGGAGGATTTTAAGTTAGACTCTTCCTGTTGAGGCCTGATACAAGTAGAAGACTGAATTAGTATTAAGGGCCAATATGAACAATTTGTACAGCTCAGGTGCAACTGCTCATTTTATCCTGTCTACTGTGTCACAGTGTAGGACAACTGACTTAGCATCTGGAATGGCACTCAACATCTTGACAAATAGATTAGCGTGAAGTTGTGTGTTTAGTTATATTTTGGCAAAAGTATGACTCTTGGGAACATACTCCAACTAACTACAGCTACAAATGTTTTACAGCCACTTGGTAGTGCGTGATGACACTCACAGTTGTTGGTGGAAATATCAGTATAAAATCACCTGTCTGTTTCATGTGCTTGAGTCCTGAGCTGTGTAGAGGTGGATGTTGAAGACGAATAGGGGTATGGTGAAGAGGAAGAGTTATTTTGGTATCCATTTTCTGTAGCTGGAATCCTTCCATCCCTCTGTCCCTCTGTTGCTCCTTCCTCTCTCCCTCCGATGCCCTGCAGCCCCTGTTGCTGTTGTCGGCTGCCCTCCTTGGCCAGGGCGGGGTAGTTCCCGGAGAAGCCTGGCCCAGGGCTGGCACTGGGCATCTGTGCGTAGTTGGACTCAGGCTGGGGGATGTGGTACATGCCCGTGGGCGGAATGAGCCGCCCAGACTGGGGGCTTGGCCCTGTAGGTCCAGTAGGGGAAGAAGGCTGGGAAAAGCCTCCGCCCTGTCGGGGCTTTGTGGTGGGGCTGCTCTCTGGACTCTTCTCTATCACTGTGTGGAGCTGACCCTCAGCGCTGTACGAGCCCTTAGCTGGAACCACAGTAATGTCAGTGTTTGTAAGAGTAATTTAGTGGATGATGATAGCAGAGCTTGTTCCTCACAAATACAATCACCTTGTTAGGTTTTTCAGACTAGATTCTATTTTCTTGTATACAACAATAAATAAAAACAGAAAAGCAAAAGGTGGGAGGCCACGTTAAAAGAAAAGGCAATGAGTTTTATACGCTATTTTTTATTATCATCGAGAGGATCTTTAGTGAGAAACATGTTGCCTGTTGCATATTTAGGCGTTGTTTTCTATACATTTAACATATGCTGTAATTAAGAAATTGTAGTATTAGCTTTCATATCCACCATTCATCTATAGATACATTTTGGCCTTTTAGGAACATCTTTCTACTCCTTTAATTGGTCGAGCAAAATTAAATGGGTTTGGAATTTGGATCCTGTTCTGTCCTTAAAATGAGTAAAATCATGCAGATAGAATTAAAATATACCTGCAACAGATGCCACAGGGCCACTGGAGTGATGCCAGGAACCTTTCTGTAGAGACCTGAGTAAAATACATTAGATTAGATAAAATTAGATTAGTATAAGTGACATTTTATTGCATCGAACTGCATTTTACCATACCATAATGCACCATATTGTATGTATACCATATTGACACGCATCATACTGTACAATACTGTGTTGCATTGTGTTGTACTGGATTATGTTGTATTGTACTGGATGGTATCATAGCATAGTGAATTGTATTGTATCGTATTTTATTTTAACGTAGCATTTTGTAGCATATTGTGTCTATTGTACCGTATCATAGCATATTGTGTCATATCTTATCATATCATATTGTATTGTCACTGTACTGTAGCGCAATGCATTGTATCGTAGCATGGCATATTGTGTTGTATCATATTGTATCATTGTATACTATATCATATTGTATAATACCGTAGGGTAATGTATCGTGTTGTAGTGTGTCCCATCGTAGGGTATTGTATCTCATCACTTTTATACTCTGTTTCACCATGTAGTTTACAACAGAGGGTTTTTCATTAATCTTCTACAAACAACATGTATCTACTACCGTACTTGCTAAAATTTGACCACATAACAGCTCATGTCGTACCTTCTAAGAACAACACCTGCTGTACACATCTTTGATAAACAATAGAACAAAGTAGTGAGATGTTCAGATTTTACTGACAAGTAAAGTAGTTCATACCCATTTATCTTAAAAGATAGAGTGCCTGCTTGTCTCTTTAAGTTTAAAGGAAGGTATAACACATTTTGGAACACAAGCTAGACTGAAAGTGGGGCTCACATCAGTATCTATTTTTGGACGAGAATGAATATTCACCCTGATTTGACAGATCCTACTCACCGTAGTGACCGGGCGTGCTCCAGACTGGACCAGGAGTTTGGTCTTTCATGCCTCTCGTGGTTCCTGATGGCTGCATAGCTATCGCTACGTCTCGGTGGAGCTGGCGCCCCCTTCAGGGTCTCGTAGGAGCTGCGGCTGGCTGCCGGGCTCCATATTGGACCCACACTGTGTCTGTTCGAAGCTGGTATGCCGCTGCTACTGCTGCTGCTGCTGCTGCTGCTGCCACGGTAACAGACCCTGCCCACTGAACCTGGAACCAACAGTACAAAGAAAAGCAATGATGTCATCACATCAAAATTACATTACCCGAAAAACATTCCTGAAACAGAAACTTTACCTTGCAGATCTCGGCTTAGCCCAAGGCTCGCCGCTACCCCACCTCTGGAATCGCTGTTGCGTAGCAACGTGGAGGAGATGGAGCTCAGCTCGTCATCTTGAGATAGGCCCTGCTGGGTGTCGTAAACCATATGGACGTAACGTATGTCAGTCTGCTGCATCTCTCCACTTCCTCCTCCTCTCTGAGGGACGGTCTCCAGTGAATAGGAGCGCTCTGGGCTGAAGGAGGGGGTGGAGGCAAGGTAGTCTGGGATACTGGAGCTGGTGGAGAAGGAGGAGTAGGCAGAGTCTCGTTTGCTGTGGATGTGGTCGATGCTGTTGGAGGACCTGGAACACGAAAAGAAATTTAATTTGATGATGGTACTAAATATGGTTCTTATGCTCCTTCCATTCTCTCTCCTCTAGTTTCTCGTGGGTACATTGGTCTATTTTCACCGATGTACCCACATCACTGTTTCACATGTCACTGTTTAGGTGTGACTCGTGCTGTAGCACAGTAGATTTAGGACAGAGCTAAAAACTGGTAACCTGATTATTAGGACAAGTCTTTTGAAATGCTGCGTGCAGCCCCTAAACCCAGCAGCCGATGGTCAATAAACAGCTTCAGTGCTAACTGCTGCTACAACCACAATGTTTCCTTTTTACATTTCTGTTTCTGCCGCTGTTCAGTGAACGAGATACAACATGTAAATCAGACAGCTTTGTAGTTGCTGGATGGATTTTTTCTCTTTTGATGAAGCCAGGCCAGGTTTTTACTTGCTTCCAGTCTTTGTGCTAAGCTACATGTAAACCTGCCTCTGTACTTCAGAAACCTTCAGACAGTAACAGCTGAGGCGTTTGTTTGTATGAACCTGGCAGAGGACAGCTGGTGGCAGGAGGAGTAGGCTGGGTGGGGTCCGCTGTGGGTGTGGTGGGTCAGTGGGTGGTGGTGCTGAGCTCCGGAATGAAGGTGGGAGGACTGAGGAGGGTCCAGGCTCTCCATGCTGCCCCTAGAGCTGTACTGGTCCGGACTCTTCCTCAGGTGACTGCCGCCAGAGTCAAACCCGCCGGACAGGTCGGTGGTCGAGGCACTGAGAGACGGAGAATATACATTTTAATTTAGGAGGCTCAGATTGATGCTTTGGCAATGGAAATATGGCTAAATCATCACACAGACTTTAGTAAACTTAAACATAGTGGTGCTTTGAGCTAAAAGCTAACTTCAGCATGCTAACATGCCACAACCATCTCAGTGTTATTTCCTAATTAGCATTAAACAGAAAGTACAGCTGAGGCTAATGGGAATGTCATTAGTTTTGCAGGTCATAAACCAAAGTACTGGAGGAATTAAAAATTTGATAGGGCTAGATGAAAAGTCAGGAGATCACCAAAGTGATTACAATTGATCCCTCACATGTAAAAAGGCACAATGCGAGGAGCAGGGAGTAATGATACCAACGAAGAGGAGCGTTCTCTCACAGGCTGCATCATTTTGTAACTTATTTTGCTATTGAAACCTTTATTAATGAGTGAACATATAGGGACACTCTCCCCTCCTCTCATAGTGAATCCTCTAATACATTTTCTCATCAATTTAATTTTTTTTTTCATTGATTAGAGAATTCTGCTGCCTGTTTTATTAAGTCTGACTGTGCACAAACATATAATAAGAGTGTTTTGCTAGATAGTAATAACCTTATCCATGCAGATGGCAATGGTCGCTGGAGCACTGGTCTGATTATTGTTGTGCTTGTGTGAGGATTTCTTTATTCTTCTCTTCAGAAATAATGTTTATAGACAGATCTGACATGAGAATAATCTCTTAAATAACTGGCTTATTCACAGTGTTTCCTGGTTTATTAAGCTGGCCTCATTTTCTTTGTGCATAAGAGATGATAATTGAGTGATCAATTTATTTCCGTGCTCTTAAGAAGGCAGAACAAGATGTGCAAGATATCTCGCTTTGTATTTAACCATGTGCTCCTGCAGTCTTGACACTCATGTGACAATATTCAATTCAGACTTGTGCTGTGTTGAAGTGTTACAGAAGTGTTACAGGTCCAACCTCGTCAGATTGCTGTTGTGACCTCTACATAAAAAACGACTGTGTTTATTCAGACGTTTGCTGCTGAATGACCTCACTCTAGATAACGGGCTGGAATGTAAATGTGTGCGTGTGTGTCTACGTCACAGTTTGACCCACCAAGTCCTTCAACCGAACACAATGCAATTACTGCTCTGGAAAAGAGGACAGTCTCTGTCTGTCTCTGTCTGTATTTCTCTTTTCTGTGTCACTAACTTCTCTTTATGTCGGCTGTACTGTGCGTCTCTGTTTGACTTTTTGTCTCTATCTTCTGTTTCTTAAATCCAGTTCCGTTAAAGCAGAGCGGCAGAAATATTACGACAAGCTTTTTATTCAGATCCCCACTTTACTAGCAAGACACGACCAGAGTGTATGTTGCCATGAGAGAGTCAGAGGTGAGGGGGAAGGGCATCAGGAATGCCCCATTCTCCAGACACACACACGCACACACAGCCACGTCAGAGGCTTTTATTTGCCCTTCACTGCTGTTGAAAAGAAACAGTGACGTAACTTCTTCTGATGACATAAACAAAACATAAAACAAGGCAATTATCTATTTACCAGTTTGTGCAGTTGTGATGACTAAATGCCCAATACATCACTGCAGATACACTTTAGGTGGGAACGCACGCTATTGTGTGATATGTAAACTTTTATTATGATAAGCCATATCACCCAGCAGGAGCTCTGACTGGTCTGCGACAAGAGATCTGAGTCCTGAATCCTAAAACCCATGACACTACAAGACAACATGGACAAAACTCCCATTGACATAATACATTACCAAGCCTAACCAAACCTAACTTAATACTAGTCTTAACCTTTAAACCAAGTAAACAGCCCTCTGAAGTACATTGCTCTAAAAAATTTACCACTTCCCCAAAAGTTCCTCACTCTCCAAAAATGTCCTCACTTCCCAAAAAGTTCCTCACTTTCCAAAAAATGTCCTCACTTTCTAAAAATGTCCTCAGCTTCCAAAATTACTTTCCAAGATGTCCTGATTTTCAAAGAATGTCCCCATTTTCCAAAACAATCCTCACTTACTGAAAAGGTTTGTAAAGTAGTCCTCACTCTCACGATAACTCTAACTGGTCCTCACAAGCACTGCAGGGTTACAGGCTTAACTTCCAATGGGGTCAACAAGACTGAACATTTGTTTTCAGTAATCTCTTATACTGTTATATTTCAATGTGTAATAATTAACATTTAGGATCCAATCAACTACATACTGGAAATCATTATGTAAAAAAACTGACATTAGATAACTGCATTTTGACACTTCAGAATCAAAACACAGCACACAGACAGACACTCAAAAGTAAAGCATCTAACAGCTGCTCATATTTATTCTGTCGCCTAAACAAATTCCTGCCCTAGTAACACGAAACATTGTTTCAGTGTTATACAAACACTGAATGTTTAAATTCAAACTGAATAAGCTGGTTTGTGTAACAGTAATCGTGATTCGCTGAGACACTGGCAAAGTCTTGTATATCAAACCATTAATTCCCCAGGAAAACTGTGAGGCTGTAAAATACATGTTTGTTATCATTTCTCCAGAGATAATTTCTTCGTGCAGTACTGGATTGTTTTTTTTACTGTCATCTGGTGGGGGGACAATAAAAACAACAATCATCATGGAAACTGCAACTACAAGTCCAAAAAAGTAACAACTGCAGAGTTAAATTCTGTTAGTCAGAGATAAGATAATACATGAGACGTTTTCTCTGAAAACATGAACCTTGACCCTCTGAGTGACTGACTGATAGCGGAGCACAAATCCAGGATTCAAAGCGTCTCTTCAAACAGTTTTGGAAGACCAACCAGACAAGTTCACATGATCCTGAGTAGTATAAAAACAGAGATCATTGTGTTTCTTATCTTGTGTTATTACGTTTATGTCCACAGTGTTATTGTCTTCTTATCTCCAACTACAAGTATTCACTGATTCTACAGTCAGTTATGAATGACGCATTTCTTTCATATCTATATATAGGTAGTATAAACACGATGCACTGTGCAAAGCCTTTGAAGACATCAAATACATGAGTTTATTTTGACTTTTCTCACAGAAGTCCAGGTGCCACGAATGCCAGGTATGGCTGTTACGATTAGATGTGAATAAAATCAGGAAGTCCATGGACACAACAAAGCCACATGGCAGAGGTTCATCTCTGCATCTCTCTAACCCTCTGTTTGTTTGTTTGTTTGTTTGTTTGTGCCCCACAAGCACAGCTGTGTGCCTATCTCTCTCTTTCTCTCTCTCTTCTCCCTCTCTTAGTTTCTCCTCCTTGTCCTGTCTTTTCACTCAGACTTCTTTGTGTCCTTGGTCTATTAACCCTCACCCCTGAGACCTCTCTCTCTCCCCTGGCTGTCAGTGTATCATTCCAGATGTTTGGATCTGGATCTTTGTCCACCCGGAGATTCTGCCTCTCCTCTTGTCTCTCTCTCCCTCTGTGTGTGTTCGTTCTTTTCTCCTACCTGTGTGAATGGGGTGCTTGAGCATTGTTTTTGTGAGACTCTGTAGTCTGTCCCCTTCCACGTTTCCGTGGTGGAGAGGAGGTTGTGTGGCTCAGGTTCTACCTGTATGGCGACACCTTAGGTTGCTCAGTGTCCTCCCGGTTCCATTCTTCACAGTATGTTTACAATCTATCTATAATTTTGTCAACCTGATTGTCCATACTGTAATTTTACTATGTTGGTCTATTCTATACACACAACATCTATTGCATGTCTGTCCGTCCTGGGAGAGGACACTAATTTCACTAATTTTCACTAATTTCAACTCAACAAGAAACTAAATCCAAAGTTTGTTTGTGCTGATGGAGTATTCATACACCTGAAGGATGAGACCGGCTTATGTGTTATACACACCAAAAGCCTCAACAATCCCATGAATGACAAAAGAAGTGCAAAATAAGAATTTGTGAGAGACAAGCTATCCAAATATCCTTTTTTGTCACCTGGAACAAGTTATTTCAAAATGTATGGTGAAAAATCAGTGTACAATGTACATTTTTCTTCTGTAATAGTCCTCCAAGAACGCAGGATCAAAACTCTTTAGAAAGCCCTTTTGTGAATCTCCAATTGATTGTATCATTTGCACTTACAGCACTTTGGGCACCCACTACTGGCAGAAGTCCTGTTACTACTCTTTGATATAAATAATTACAACAGAAACACATAAAAACATAGAAATCACCACAACAATAGAGGGACAACTTTGGTTGCACACTGAATCTTAATCCTAATACGTTTTTTCTATATTATGCATTATTTCTATATTCACAGCTGCTAACTAGCTCGCGAACAATTGATCCAAAGAATAAATATGTGGAACAGAGTAAGACCAGGGCAAATTCAGGATATTTATTGTCAGATCTTTTTTCAACACTGACCTGGCGTGGTAGCTGTGGTGCCAGGCACTGCTCATCGTGTCTATCCCTCCCTGGTCCAATTCCTGCTGACCTTCACCGAGCTTCGTCGAGTGCCACGAGTGAGGACGAGACGCCGGCTCACTGCGTCTGTGGGGTTAAGATACATAGATAGAGTTGATGTATGTGCGTATTTGACTCGTGTTTCCAGTGAGACAACATATTCTGACGTCAAACTCCAGTAATGGGTATGATTAGTTATCTGTGGAGGTAAAACTTAATGTGTCTGGTAAGCCACCATAAACAGCTCTCTGTCTTTTTTGTTACACCATCACCTCAAATGACACTTGAGAAAAACAAAACTCTTGGATGGATGAAGAACAGAGAGACAACTTGTCTATTCTTAGATCCTTACCACTTTTAGGGTAAAAAATGTAAAGTTAGTCCCGTGAGTGGTGCCAGAAGAAAAGGTCATGTTCTTCCCTTACTCTAAAGGATTTATTCTCTGTACACAGGGCTGACACTGAGGTCATGTTTCTCGGAATTTAGGGGGTTTAATGATATGAAAAGGAGTGTACATATTAAAACTGTTGTGTTTTTTAAGGATGATTCTGGTCTTTTATAGACTAAATATCTTACAATTTAGCAGTTTTTAGGCAAAAAATGTAATAAATTAATTGAAATATCAGGGATTTTATGTAGAGAGATAAAATTTATAGAAAATACAACTGAAAAGTGAAATGAATAAACAAACTGTGATTTTTGGTTTTTTTTTAAATACCCAGAAAATGTTTGGTTGGCTTGTCAGGCATTTCTTGGGTGTATTGGGTTCGTCTGGGGGAATTTGGACCCATCTGTACAGGGACCATTTTAGGACATCTCAGACTCAGCTTGTCAGGTTCAGCTGTACTTTGAGCTAAGTGGAAACTCAGGTACCAACATTAGCACGTTAGCATTCCCAAGATCACTAAATTGAAGGAAAATAATAGCTAAGGTGCAAGGTGCAAAATTGTAATTTCCTAAAGTTTGATATTTTGGAAACAGAGTTGAAGTGTGGGCTCATTTTGGCTTCCACAATAAAAGAGGCACTAAGGAGTTCGACAAGAGCCAAACCGTTTGCAAAGTCTGCTGTGCCGAAATCAAATACTTGGGGAACACAATGAATCTGAGAGCACATTTAGCAAGACACCATTCTGATGATGTACAGCTAACGGAACAGCAAACCAAAATAACTCAGTCAATACTGTATTTCATATGCAAAGATATGCGTTCCCTCAGTGTTGTAGAGAATGAAGGCTTGCGTAATATGGTGAATACAATGGATCCTCGTTACACCACCTTCCTGACAACACATCACTGACATTGCTGTGCCCATGCCCAAACCAAAAACTGTACTGTACTGTAAAACTCAGAAAATGTGTTTACTTTGTTTGGGAGGGATGCACTTCCAGTTATTAAAGACTTGTTCACATTGAGTTTGAATGTACTTATTGTCTCATTGACAAATGAAAGTAATGTAATGTCAACATCCAATCAGATAGTTTCATTCATTAAATTATTTCCTTCTGTTGTGATATAATAATGTAGAAGCAACTTTAATATTTGTGACACTGTCTTTCTCAGATGTACAACTGAATAACTGATACTTGAATGCTGATGACTGATCAACAGAAAGCTGCATGTCATCCAACACTCACACCACAGTCATGGTTTCTGTTCATATACACCATGTTTGTCTCCTTTCATTCTGTACAGATCTTCATTCATAGAGCCATTAGATGTCTCAAACTGCTGTAGGGAATCAACTGCTGAACAGAGATTATTATCAGAGCTGGAACCAGAAAACACGGGAACACACGGGTCCTCCTCCACATCACACACACACACACACACACACACACACACACAGCTGCATGGTCTCATTCCACAGAGATCTGACTCACCTTCTGCCTATCTCTGCCTCTCCCTTCCCTTCCAATTGAAAAAATGCTGGAATAGTTTCAACTTCAAGCTCCCAAAATATTAACTGATAGCTGCAACTGAATGCACAAAAAGACTTTGGTAAAAGGTCACATAACTAAATATTACAAATTTAAGTGCCGGATATTAAACACCAAAAATGATACAGCCTCCACGCACACATACAACATTACAGTATGTTTTATTTAGCCATATTTTAGTGTAAATGTATGTCTGGAGCACACATACTGATTATACAAATGGAAACAAGAGAAGTGAATTATGCTGCAGAAGTGGTTTGAGAAGATTCTATGGACATTTTAATAGCATTTTTTCTGACTTGAAAACTTTTCAAATCTACTGTAACCAACATAAATTCAAACAGAGCTGTTCATTGTGAAAGAAGAAACTACAAATGTTTTACAGTCATCTGTCCCCTTAAGGTGAGCAGAAGGGGGTCGTTTTATGGACTCTGGATACATTTATTGGGCCTTTTCTCATTAATAAGCCAGGCCTTTATTTCTGGTTTGCCAAGTATACTTTATCATATCTTAGTATGATGATGATATTACTTCAGGGACAAAATAATGTGTTTCTGTTTGAAGTGACAATCTTTATGACATCACCATCATTATTTTTGAATGTGTTATCTAACCAGTTACAGTATGATAACAGAGACATCGAATTGAAATGGCAGTTACAATAATCTTTCCTCATTCTTGTCATATTTGACATGTTCTGCTGCTCTGTATTTATCCACACAGATAAACAGGAAAAGATTGAATCTGAGTAAGTAGGGGACAGAGACATGAAAGACTGCATGCTCTGAACCACAGGAACCCTGGGTAATGACAGGGTGTGACTGGAATACCTCAACACGTTATCGTCACTGTTACACTTGAACAATTATTCACCCTCTCCATTAGCTCTGGGGGGACTGGCTTGAGTACAGTATGGTATGATTTTGTTTGAGTTTCAAATGTTACATAGTCATAGTTAAATAGTTACAAAGTCCATGTCAGAGTCACAAATTCCTTGTCCACTTCATAGAGGTTTTAGGCTTGTTGCCACAGTAATTTCGGGGTTGCAGAGGTCACGCATGTGTAACCAAGGTGATGCATTATCAAGGGAATTTCGGAGGCACAAAGTCACGTCTGAATCACAAATATCATGTCCAAATCATCAATGTCATGTCTGAGTTGCAAATTTTTGAGTGACCAATGTCATGTCCGAGCCACCAAGGTTATGTCAATGATATAGATGTCATTTCTG
Source organism: Oplegnathus fasciatus (assembly GCA_003416845.1). Taxonomy (NCBI): domain Eukaryota; kingdom Metazoa; phylum Chordata; class Actinopteri; order Centrarchiformes; family Oplegnathidae; genus Oplegnathus; species Oplegnathus fasciatus. The sequence goes on from NTHP01000027.1 coordinate 1,141,550, forward strand.
AGTTACCAAGGTTACTGCATGCCCAAGTCTGAAATGTCATGTCCAAGACCAGGGGCGCCATAAAGGGGGGAAAAGCTAGGATGATTCCAAGGGGCCCTTGGCTGACAGGGGCCCTCAAAAATTATCTGAGGAAGTTATTTAGGGCCGCTAATATCATATTTTAACCTCTTGGAATTTCAGAAATAAAGTTATGGTGTGTTTGTCCATTCCTTTTTTGCTAAAATCATCCAGGTAGCCTCCCACATCACACCCCTCAGTACAAACATCGAATGGTTCAGTCCTACCTAGCTGCGCTCATGAGCCAGTTATGGTGAAAACTAGTTGACAGTCTGTTTCAGCCGCCCGACGCTGTCTGTACAGAATGTCTCACTCAAAACCAAAATCAGGGTGCCAGAAACAGAAAGACAGGCAGAAAAAGGCTGAAAGGGAGAACTAAGGGCGACAATTTGTTACCCAATTTTTCTCTAAGAAAGGCAAGTGCCCGTGTAGTGCCCATGAAAACCTACACAGCCACGTTAGCATTTTGTTAATAATATCCTGGCTTATTGTTGAATCCAGTCGCAAGCTAGCTACAGTATCAACATTATCCACTTACAACATTCTTACAGTCATTACATTTTATTTGTTTAGCCAAAATTTAATCAATACTTTTAATCAATAATCAGTTCTGCTCACCACCCAACTTTCAGTTGAAGGAGAAGAAGGTGAGCAGCAGTTCGTTGATAGTAGCTAGTTTTACCCAGAGCAATCCATGGAGCTGATGGTGGAAAATGCCAGTCTTTGGGGTAAAAGTCAAACCCCCCTCTTCTTCTCCCAGAGCAGAGATCATTCAAAATAAATAACTAATTATTATCACAAAATAATAATAGTAATAATCCTAATGTATTTAAGGTATGACGAGTAGGATTTGTCGGTTGCTGTTTGTAAATGCAACATTCAAAGTTGGCCCCTCCTCCCCGGCTCAAACCACATGCGCTTCTGGTGGTCCCACATGCTTACGATCTAGTAACTGGTCGCTACGTTTTTATAGAGTCCCGCACCTCACGCCCTGCGTGCTTTTATTGGGTGGGGGCTACCCACCACTGCCCAAAGGTTGATACCCAGAAACGTCCCGAGCAAAATAAGGAAATCCAAGCAGAGGGCAGGGTCTCTGCAGATGCACACACCACCAATACCAATACTATATTCTTTCATGGGATCCAAAATCTCTGGAGGCAACCTCATAAATATCAAGTGGCATTCTTTATTTGGCTTTCTGTTTGGAAGTTTGTTAAAAACAACCAGAGGATCAGGTACATATTTAAGGTTGTGCTATTAAAGTCAATGTTAATTTTCATGTTTTGTTATTTTCCTGTTTTTGTGCCTGAGGACCCCTTGAAAACTAGATGATGCATCTCAAGGGGTTTATCCTCAAATTATTTGAAGTGAATAAGTGAAGTCCTGAATTTTCTGTGACTCAAATTGGAGTTAAGTCACAATGAAAAATAGGGACTTAAGTGAGATTCTATTACTCCATCGATCATCATCACATTCAGTTCGATCAACACGAACACAATGATTTTTGTTACAGTTACAGGAAGCACCTCAAACTGTTAGAGTAGTTTTGAGGAAAATCTTTTAGCAAACAGCCACACGTCTCTTTTTGCAAAACTCTTGACCTGGACAAACCTAAATTGGACCTCTTTTACTATACATCTCCCATCTCTGACTGAATAAAGAGAACGTGTGACCTGTTTTACCTGGAGGTGAACCTGACGACTCTGGAGATGAGGCCAGTCGCCAGCCTGTTGACGTTGGCCTCTGACGGCGACCGACACAGTGCCCCGTCCGACTGGCCCAGCACTGCTTTCTTCTGCTTCTTCCGGAGCTTCCTGCGGTAGAACGCCTCCAGCAGCTCCATAGCCGCGATTCGAAGTCCACTTTATTCTAGTTTCTACTCGACTGCTGTCGTCTTAGCTGAACTCTTATTTTCAAACTTTTCTTCTTCTCTTAGAAAGTCCCATAAAGTTCCATTTCCACAACCTGTAATCTTCACTCTTTCGAGCTGTTTGTTTGATGTGTCCAGAGAGCCCTAAGAAAACCTATTTTCAGCATTCAACCGAACTGAACTCTTCTAAACTGTTGCCTTACATGCTCTCCTGTGTACAGGAGAACTTCCAAAAGTACTTGTCCTCTAATAAAATCTACTCTGCTGCATTCTACTGTACTTCACTACACGTCTTGAACCTTCAGCTGCCTCCATTTGCCATATCTTTTCTTAACCTTTATACCTTTTCCTCTTTTAACCTTTAACCTACGAGCCTCCTTTCCTCTCCGACCTGCATCTACTCTGCTTCCTCTCAATACTAACACAAATGAACACCCTCTTTCTATGTCAAATGCGTCTCTAATGTTGCAGTCCACTGTCTGCACATACTTTTTCTATGATCATCTACTCCTCTTTTCCATCAAAACTCCATCAAAAAGACTCGCCTCTACCGATCCTGTCTCTACCACCCTCTGGTCTGTCTCTTTGCTCCAGTTCCAGTCTGGGGCTAGCTGGTCGGATCGAGTCGTGCTGCGTTGGTCCCCAGCCCCAAGCTCGTTAAGCAAAAGAAGCAATTAAGCATCATTAGGCCACCATACGATAAAAGCATAAAGTAAACATCCTTGGCCCGGCTTGGTCTGGATGGTAGCTGTTGATGTAGTGTGCGAGTAAGAGACACTGAGAGTCTGAGGAGAGGGAGAGAGAGAGAAGTGGGAGGTAGGGTTAGAGATAGTGAGAGAGAATGAGTAGCAAGAAAGGGAGGGAGGACGGAGGGAGATAAGTGTCATTATGGAGAAGATACTGAGGAATGAAGCAACTAAAAGACTGTTGGAGAGATGGTAGAAAGAGAGGAAATAGTGAGAAAGATTAAGTAAGTGGAGGATATAAAAGGCAGAAGGATGAGAGAGAGGGAACTCCACAATATTGTGTTTCCTGTCTAACAGCTGTGAAATGAAAATAACACAGAGAATAACTTGAGGAGGGGGTGAGAGGTAAAGAAGAAGCAATAACAAGTGCAAAGGTGAGAGAGGAATGAGGGAGGAGCAGAACAGTGAGGAGGACGAGGATGGAGGAGGAAGAAGAGGGAGGACAGATAAACAAGGAGAGCGAGAGTTGTTGAAAACAGTGGATTATTGAGCTCACTGTGGCAGAAATGGATTTTGAAGCCGCAGGGAGAAAGAAGTCTCATGATGCAGCATATGGTCCTACAGTGAACAATGAACTGACTATTATTGACTCTTAGATTAGCACTGTTAGAAGGACTCGAAAAGTAATGAAATATCCATGGTTCCCAGACCATGTATTCTCATGACTTTGGTGATCCTCTAACTTTTTCTCTACCACCACAAGCACGTTGACATTTTTGGTTCATGGTGAAATGTCTCGACAACTATTGGATGGATTGTAATAAAAGTTGGTGCAGATATCCATGTTGACCACAGGATAATTCCCATCAACTTTGGCGATCCCCTGATCTTTCCTCTAGCACTATCATCAGGTCAAATGTTTCAGTTTGTTCAGCACTACAATAATACAATAATACATTTCACTGAGCCGCTAGCGTGGTTGTAGACTCATAGTCTTGTTTCGACAATGAAAATGAGCAGAAAAACTAAACAAGTGACCTTTAAAAACTAAAACTATAGCAAAATGTTTATGCTCCTGATTGGTAAAACAGTATCCTCCAACATGCCTATCCTCGTTACACCCACAAAGGTGTTTTCACTTATTTTGCCTAATTAGACCTCTTCTCAGGACTGTGAGGCCATGTACGAAGTGAGCTTGATCAGCCTGGATAAGTAAAAACACCTGTGGGTGTGCATTGCCTTTAAACTACAGGTAACCATAGCAACAGCACTGATGATACACAGTATGTTAGTACTTACTGAATCAAGGACACCTGCAACTCCCTCAGGCACCCTTTAAGGACCATTTGAACCTCTTCTGGGACCTCTGGAACTTCCTCAAAGACCTTAAAGGACTTGCAGAACCCCCCTTAAGGCCCTATGATACCTCCTCAAGGACCACTGTAACCTTTTCCAGAACCCCTGGAACCTCCTCAAGAACCATTTCAGCCTCCTTAAACATATCCAGTGCCTTCTCAAGGACCCCTGGAACCCACTCTTAATGCTTCCTCAAAGACCACTGTAATCACTTCCAGGACCCAACAACCTCCTCATGGACCATTTCAGCCTTCTCATAGACCTCTGGTAATTTCTGCAGGATCTCTGTAACCCTCTCGTGGACTCCAACTATAATCTCTTCTATGACCCACTAAAAGACACCATGCTTCCTCATGGACCACTGTAATCTCTCCTAGAACCTCCTGGAAACTCCTTAAAGACATTTGCTGGCTTCTTAAGGACCTCTGCAAACAACTCAAGGATCCTGTGCATCCTCAAGAGCCACTGTAATCTCTTCTGGGACTATTGGAAACTCTTCAAGGACCATTTGAGCCTCCTCAAAGCCCTCATGTAACTTGTCAAGGACCACTAGTACCCACTCAAGAACATTACTTTTTCTTGTATATAATCAGTCAATACATCATTAATGTATATCTGATCCAAACTCATATCAGTTAACGTACATGAAAGTTTTTGGTTTATTTCTGAAAACACAGGTATGACTGCAGCTCTTTGACCAACCTCTAATATCAGACATAGAAGAAGGAGAAACTGCAGCAGGTTAAATGTACAGGTGTTCAATATAGTTCAATATATAAGAAGGTGTAGCTTCACTTAGTGCTACAACACAGCCAGATTCCTGGGAATAGTGGGTCATGGGAATGTCATCTGAGGTGTATATGTGTTCTGTTCATGCTGATGAAATGTGAACACACCCTCAGTAATTACAGATAATAACCTGCCATCAGGCCCGGTTCTACGAGGGTGCAAAAGCATGCATTGCACCCTCAGTTTAATATTTTACACCCTCAGATGGAATTTGAATAATAAATAATACAATAAATAACAAATAATAATAATGTAATAAAAAAACAATTGTAATGAAACTTATGCTATTTGCCAAACCAATTAAATAACATATGTGTTGTATGTGCATCACTGTCATAATAAGGTGGTAACATTTAGCCTTGATTCCTCTGGGCACTGGAGTTTGAGGGTACAAGTGCACCCCCACTAATTTCAGATGCACTAATTAATTTTGTTCTGGAACCGGGCCTGCCTGCCATCCTCCCTGTTACCCAGGACTCTGTGTGTGTATGTGTGGGTTTGGGAACCTTTTCGTTGTCTCCTGGAAAACCTATTTAAGGGCCCTTGGAATCTCCTCAAGGACCACTGAAACCTCTTTGACAGCCCCTAGAACCTCCTGAAAGACCATTGGGACCTCTTCAAAAATCATTAGAACCTCTCCAGCACCTTCTGGAACATTTACAAACCTCCATAACAACAGCTAGAATGTGCAGCCATACAGTAAACTAAATTAACCAAAAGCAACATTAAATCCTGGTCTCTGATTGGCTGACAGATATCAGTTAAAATCATACATATGACCATTTTAAATGTAGTTCAGGTCAACAGTAACCATTGTTCTACAAAACTGCAAGTAACCATAGCAACAATACAGATTCTATACACTATGTTACCTGACTGTTAACTCACAAGAACCCCTAGAACCTTCACAAGGCCTTCTGGGACCCCTTCAAGAGTCCCAGTCTGTGTGTGTGTGTTATGTGGGCTATAATTTGGCTATAATTGCTAAGCTGTCTTTAGCCAGAGGTGGAAAATTTATTAAAATCCCAAACTGTAAGCTAAAGAAAACCTAACTGGACCTATAGTGACTAACTCTAAGCTAACAGGACTAACAAGTTAACCCTAAGCTGCGAGACCTAGAGGCTAACTGTAACCTAACTGACTGAACTCTAAGCTATGTGAGCTAAAAGCTAATGCTAAACAAATGGTACCTAAAAGATAATGCAAAGCTTTAGATTTATGGTTTTAGCCCATGAAAAATAGATAGCACTGAGTGACAATGCACTAAATCCTCTAAATGTATAACAGAAAAAAATTGGAAAAGATCAAAACACTGAAAAACTGGACTGAAAAGAGAACCTGATTGGTGGAGTTATGAGCCATGTGGAAGATAGAAACTGAGCTGTGTGTGTGTGTGTGTGTGTGTGTGTGTGTGTTTGCAGGGTGTGTCTCTCTGAACAGAGACCTTATCTGTTGCCGTGGGAAACTGTTCCTCCAGCCCATAATAATAATCTCTCTTATCTGTCCGGAAACCAAAATTGGAGAGAGAGACAGAGGTGGGCAAAAGTGGATACTGATATACTTTAACTGTGTGTGTGTGTGTTAAAGTGTGAGTCTCTTAGTGATAAGGAGCAGATCCAGGGGTTGAGACAGCAGGTAGTGGATGGCATTAAGAATACAGAGATCTATTTCAAAGGTAGAGAAGTTAGAGAGAATCATTAGCTCTTACTTTAGAAAGTGGCTGGGAGCCCCACACTGCTTCGGCCCTGTATGGAGAAGGGATTGGAGCTCCCTATGACCAGTTTAACAGAGGAGTTTAAATGTGCAAAAGCAAGGGGAGTACAGTGCAACAGTCCCAGCAGGGAAGAAGTGGAACCCAAGGGAGGCAGTTTTACAGGCTCATGCAGGACTAGGCAACATAGGGATATTGTAGGGCAGGAACAGCAGGGGCGTGGGGGGTTTGGACTAAGTATAGCACAGCCTACATGGAGGAAAACATCAGCAGGCGGCAGGAGGAAACTGGTTGTAGACAAAATTTAGAGGGAAGAAGAGGCTGCTAGATGTGCAAGAGCAGTCTCTCGGGCAAAGCAGGGCAAATTCTTAGTAAATGGATAGGTGAGGACCCAACATGTCCTGCATGTTCAGGTATAGGTTCTCTTTGGTTCTCTTCTGTCATGGTGTAAAACACGCCTGTAAAAAGGAAACAAGATGGGATTTTGTTTGTTTGTGAGAGTGGTTGGAAGGTCCGCCCAGTGGTGGTTGGCTGTAGCAGTTCCGTTGGCAGATCAGTTTTGTCCATGTTTACTGAACGGGGTATAAGAGGATGGAGCCTAAATCAGGCAGTGAAAAACATGGCAAATACTGCAGCCACTGAATTTCTAGTATTAACCAATCACTTGAACGGGTCGAATAATGACCATAGGACCAATTTAATAAAGCAGTGATATATGATGGCAAGTTGCCATTAAGGGCTTTATAAATGAATAAAAACCAATGCCTGTCACGGCTTACTGTTAGAGATGCCCACCCAACCTTTTCATACAAGATGCAATGATGAGAAGAATAACTGTCACCAGTAATAAATCTTAGGGCAGAATGATAAACTGAATCTAGGGGTTTAAGAGTGGAGGCAGAGGCGTGTCTATAGATGACATCACCATAATCCAGGACAGACAGGAAGACAGCCTCAATTATCCGCTTCCTACTGAGCATAGGAAAATTAGCACTGTTTCTGTACAAATACCCAATTTTTGTAGTAGCTTGCTGACGAGTGTGTCAATGTGAAATTTAAATGTAACTTTTTGATCCAGCCAGATACCAAGATATTTATACTCTGAGACCATCTCAATACTGTGTCCATTCAGAGTGGTAACCTGCAAACTGTTGTCCACAATATCTCTGGTTCTAGAGAATAGCATATATTTAGTCTTGTTTGAATTTAGAACTAATTTTAACTTACAAAGTGTATCTTGCAACTTGTCAAAAGCTTGCTGAAGGATTTCAATGGCTGCGTGTACAGTATTAGCAAAGCAATACAGAACTGTATCATCCGCATAAAGGTGGGTGTTACAATCTGTTATAAAGGATGTAATATTGTTAATATAAATTGTGAACAAGACAGGACCCAATATTGAACCTTGTGGAACCCCCTTTGATAGCGGGTGTCGTATACTGTATAGATTGTAAAGCCTCTTAAGGCCAATTTGTGAATGTTTGGCACATTTTACTGTGTAATGACCACTACTACAGACCCCTGGAACCTTGCTATGGCAGACATTCAAAACATGCAGACACTCACTAGACTAAATTAACAACAACAGAATCTTGCTCACTGATTGGATAACAGATGTACGTTTACACTTAAAACAGGACATCCATCTAGTCAACAGTTTCACCTCAGATCTAAATCAGAGCTCAGGGTATGTTACACCGCAAGTAACAGACAACATCAAACGTAAACCACATTGTTGTCCCACCTAAAACATTGCTATGATTCCTAAAATGATTGACAGGTCTGTTAATACAGGGACGAACACCAGACTCCACTGTTTGTCTTTAAACTGCATATGTGCGTCTTTGTGTAAGGAAGTTTGTTTCTAATGCACTGCACTGCTTGAGTGTGTGTGTGTGTGTGTTTTGTGCAATTACATGATGATGTCATTTTAGAAAAATGTGGTGATTCAATTAAAGAAACATCCAACGAGGAAAGAGAAGAAAAGAGAGAGAGAACAGAAGGGAAAAGGAAAGGCAAGAAGGAGAGGTGAGGAGATGGACCAGGGAGGAGAGGAGGAGGAAGAGGAGCCAGGTAGGAAAGGAAAGGAGAAAAGAGAAGAAGAAAGGAAACAAGGATAAAAGAGAAGAAAATGAAAGGAACGAAGGAGTCAGAGAAAGAGACTACATGTTTATAAACCAGTCTGTCTGTCCTCTCCAGATTAACACCCAGCCTCATGGGGCTCTGATGGCCCACTTCCTGTTTTTGGACCAATAAGAGAGAAGCATTGCGCCCCCCTCCTCAGTGGTATTTGGTAATTGATAACCACCTAGAGCCCAGGGGATTGTGGGAGAATATAGTTATTCTGCCGGTTTATCTGACTCTATGAGAGCAACAGTAGAGTACATTTTAATCAGTCTGTTGTCATAATCACCTGCAAATATGTTGCTGCTCGAAGGCATGTCAGCTGGACACTTATCTGAGAACTAACTTTATACTTGCAGTAGGTTCAATGCAACTGTTAAGAACCCCCCAAAAACAAAAATATTGTGTGTATCCTGGAGCAAAATGTCAAAATGTTTCAAGGACTGACAAGTTTTGAAATTAAGTAAAGAGCCCAACTCTTTACTTACAGGCTTCACCTTTGATTAAACAGACTTTAATGATGATGGTGGGGAACTGGGCAACAGGACACAAGAAAAATCAACAAGGCTAAATGTCTGTAGTCACACCAGCACCCCCCTGAGGCTGTGATGTTCATTACACACACACACACACACACATACACATACACATACACATACACACACACACACA
>NTHP01000027.1:1158430-1190562 GCA_003416845.1 Oplegnathus fasciatus
GGACGTTTTTTTCCTGGAAAATCCAACGGATGTGACATCATGCGCGCTCTTGAGTGTCTTGCCTCTCTTTACCTCTACAGCGAACTCCATTCAGAAAACAAGCATTTTAAAAGTTGTTTGCTTGTCGTCCTGTGGACAGACCTGACAAAGCATGAATTCAGAATTTTTACAAATTGGCATCACGATGTAGTTATTTCAGCATCCTTCTGATCCGTTTATTGCAATTAAATCACAGCAAAATCTGTTTATTTTGGGATCATACCGCTGCAGTAAGTGGAGTCGCTGGCACCCACCACAACACAAACTCCACGTAGACAAACAAACAAAAGTTTTATCTAGTGAAGCCTGTCTGGCAAAATCCTTCTCTTTTTATTTACATTTTTAATTTGTTCATTAAGAAACCTGAATGGAAAAAATGGAAAACCAACAAAAACACAAACTACACAAAAGTTAAAAGTTAAGTCTTTAATGCTTCCACTGACGTTACTAGTTCTCTGACAGATGATGTCATCATGAGAATATTCATACTGACACAACTGATGGAAACATACACTGATGTAAATTTCCTTTTGCTACACTTTAAATGGAAACATAAGTATTGTAACCAGCAGAGTGAGCTTCAGTCCTCTGATCATCAACATCACAACCAAATCTGAGGAGGTCAAAGGTCAAAGGTCATAGCACCTCGACAACAGCTGGAACAATTATTTCTGCTATCACAGAGATCACTGTTATTGTAACCAACAACCATCTCACACGCTGTGACACACTGCCGATAACTGTGCTGGTATGCTGCATGACCTAACAGACACAGCCTCGATGACTCATTTCTTGCTCTCGTCTCTGTTCAGCTCTTTAACTCTCTTACCTCCCTGCAGTCTGATTCACTGTTGTCATTCATATATGAGAAGTCGACTTAATAATATTAAAAACGGTGTTGCATGTCTCGATAGCGTTACAAAGTGCTTTACACAAAATAGACAGTAAAAACCACAATACAGTAATAAACACCACAGCATAATACTAGTAAAACTGTCATTAGATATAAAATCTTACGATGCACAGTACAGTGAAAACATACAAAGATATTAGGGATAAAAATGTAAAACTTATTAAAAGACTAACCGATTAAAATTAGTTTTAAGAAGCAATTTAAAGGAAGATGGTGGTTTTGGCCTGAGCCTGAGCTCCTCTCTAGTCTTGAATCTTGTAAATGCCTGCCTGCTAATGGTCCTGTAGCTGAATGCGAGCAAATCGCTGCAGCTGGGTTCCAAAGTCTGGTGGAAAGCTTGAAACCAGCGAATGGAGGCTGTTATAGTTATCACTGTAAGCTACTGGTCTTACCAGAACAAGTAAGGTTGTATCAGCAAAACCCCAGAGTGTATTGGATGGAGGAGGCATATGTTTCATTGCTTATCATTTCAAGAGGATTTGTAAGTGTCATCTCTGTTCTTAAAAGTTAAATAGTCTTACAAGCGCCGCCGTTTTCACAAGATAAAAGATTTAATTTAAGGATCATGCTGTACATGTCGGAAAAAGATTTTACTATCTTGTGTAGTGATTCCTCTCTGCGGTTTTAGCCAAATCTTTTCCAGAACACAGGGACTGAATAAGGAGGGGCAGGTGTTTTTTTTCATCGTCAGTTTTGCATTCTGTCTGAGTAACACAGACAAAACAAAGCACATGCAAATACTAAGACCAGTGAAGGACAGGAGAAGACGTCCGCCAAACCTGCTCGACAAAATACCAACTGACTGACTGGAGAGTCTGTTCACACTGAGGACACTCACAGGACAAACACTACCATTAATCATTAATGGTTTAATTAATAATTGTCATTAATATGGATGAGACAGCTCTCACTGTAAAACCTATGCAGCCTGTCAGTCAGCTCCTGGATTCATAACTGAGGATTTCTAGTGTAAGAAAACAGCTCCACGGGCTCCACCAGTACCCCTCTACCACACATGCTGAATTCTGGTATTTGTTTACAGGTGGATCAGATGCTAAAAAATGGGATAATGGCAAGGAAAAAACTGATACCAAGAAACAGCACTAAGTAGGAAGGCAAAGGGACAGCAGCAAACAGCCAGGGAAAGAGACAATAAAGCACATGTGCAGTCGCTGCACAACAGATAAACTTTTTAGGGGATGTGAGCTGGGTGATCAACTATCATTGGAATGAACAGATGCCATCTTGGACACTGAAATTCAGTTCTTTGGTCCAGAGTGAGTTATCTTAAAAACTTCTGACCAGATATTGCCATTTTGAAAAACACTAAAATTGATGCTTGCACTTTGACAAGCAGGTGCCTCCTGTCTGGAGTTTTCTTCTTGTGCCTCCAGGAAAACAAAAACTATTCATGTGTAACATAACACCAGTGAAGTGCAGACTGCTGCTTAGTGGGGAGTAGAGTACAAAACACTGCAAAAACAGCTGCGAGGTGCAAGGCAAGGAGGAATATAGGTAATGAACGCGCGCACACACACACACACACACACACACACACACACACACACACACACACACACGTACACAACATAACACAACACAAGGATAATTGTAAACACTAAACAGGCTCAAACACTCGACCATCTTAATTTGCAGGTACATAATAAACTGAAGTTATTCTGAAATCATCACACACACGACCCAAAATAAACACTCCAATACGCACTTGGTCCACACACACGCTCAACACAAACACACTCAGAGCACAGGTGGGTGGTGATCATTTTACCTCACTCATGAGGAAAGCAGCAAGTGTCATGTATCAATTAAAAGAAGGCACACAGAAAAACCTTAACACACTCACTACACATGCTCCACTGGGAACACACACACACACACCATCCTCCCACTCGGAAGTTAATCAATGAAAAAAGCGCTCAATCTGGCTTCCTTTGCTCACCACCTTCAAAGCTGTTCTCAGTTGGATCAGTTTGTATCACATCCAAAATCCATCTGAGGATAAAGGAGGAGATCGCCTTGTTACAGAACAGCTATGCAGCTCAAAAATGAAATATTCCACCTTCCAAAACCAAAAAGCTGTCTCATTTACATGTTGTATCTTGTTGATGACTTATTTCAACCAAAGTAAGTCTAGTTCATTTTCTCACTGACAGCGTTGGGTGACTAAAAGTTAAAGCACTTCAGGGCTTGGATGGACATTTAACTCTCCCGGTTGAATCATCAGTACAAAAGATGAACAACTGTCTTACAAAATATCTGGTTCTTTGATAAAAAGTCAAAGGTATCAGCCTGTGGACATATGAGACCAGTCAATTATGACTCCTATTGTGCATTTCAGTAAAAACATCCAATCACAGAGCTTCAAATGATGTTGTATGCATCGCTAACTGTGGCCTGAAGCTAAAGATTACTGTTGTTGTAGAGACCTGATTAAACACTCAGCAGTTTAAATCTGTTCACTTTCAGATTCTGGATCAGTTTGGGATGAATTCAGTGACTTTGCTGACATGTTTTGTTCCCAACTGCAACAGCAAAGTGTTTTTTTTTTGCTACTGCTCTGATTCACCCCTCTGACTGGCTTCTTCTCTATAGCACTGACAGCTGAGGCTCATGGGATTGTAGTTTTTAGAGTCATCCAACATACCAAACAGATGATTTCTCAGAAACAAAAGTGAAATGAATCAAACTGATGGTGAGGACATAAATCTCATATGGTTATGATATATATGAGATCTACCCCCTTGTTCAGGTTCAAGTTCTTTATTGTCATATGCACAACAATTACAGTGAAGCAGTTGTTGGCAATGAAATTCTTTGTTCTCAGGCTTCCTCAAACAAAGCTCGTACAGTATGTATAGAAAGAAAACAACACAAGTATAAATGAGAAAATGAGAATATAAGACATAAATAGTGCAGAAGTTAAATCATAGGAATAAAATATAATATATATAATATAAAATAAAATACTGTGGTAGGCAGGTGTACAGTAATGATAAATGAATAAACTGAAATGTTAACAGTAATTTAGTATGTATATGCGTAATGAGAACTGATTATGGACAGGTAAGAACAGGATGTAGACAGGTATTGCACATAAATATATATACTGTGATGGTTAAACAGCTTGTAAACAGGTAGTAATATATACATATATATATACACACACATACACACACCCACACACATATGCATATACAGATGGGGGACAAATTATGTGAAAAACTTGAATAAATGAGTGGAGAAACATATCAAATGCAGATACTTCCATATAGGTGAAAAGCATTTTGCTGCCATGGTTTGGGTCCACTTGTCCCCTTAGAGGGAAGGGTCGATGCCAATCAATACAAAGTTATTCAGAGTGATCACCTTTATACTTAAATGAAACATTTCAGTCCTGATGGGAGTGGTCTCTTCCAGGGAGACCATGGTTTGATGAGTATGAAAACGATGTGAATCATATGCTACGACCTTCGCAGTCACCAGATCTCAACCCAAATGAACACCTATGGGAGACTTTGGACTGACGTGTTAGTAGAATCAACGCCAAAGCGCACTGAAGCTGTTCTGGCGGCACGTGGTGGCTCAGCACCTTACTAAGACACTTTATGTTGGTTTTTTCTTGAATTTGTCACCCGTCTGTTTGTGCTGTATATACACATACATATACTATATACATATACACTCCCCTCCAAAAGTATTGGAACAGTGAGGCCAATTCCTGTATTTTTGCTGTAGACTGAAAACATTTGGGTTTGACATCAAAAGATGAATATGAGACAAGAGNAAAGCTGAAATGTTGATCTCTTGTCTCATATTCATCTTTTGATGTCAAACCCAAATGTTTTCAGTCTACAGCAAAAATACAGGAATTGGCCTCACTGTTCCAATACTTTTGGAGGGGAGTGTATATATACTGTATACTATATATATATACTGTGTCTAGGAAGTTGACACAGCAGCCGCCCCCGGTGCCATCCTCTCTGTGTTTCCTCTTCTCAGCAGTTACCCTTTACGAATTAGACAAGTGAAAACAAGGTACAATACTTTCTGTTTTCAGGAAATCAGCAGACAGAAGAACAGCATCTAGAGCTTTCGACAGTCCTCTGCCTTTTCTGGCTGCCAGTGCTCATGGTAAAAGGAGTCCACTAGCAGGACACTAGTCCAAAGGTGAATGCAGCACAGGTATGCAACTGCATACTGAGTTTGACCTGCTGCACAGTCCACTGCACATGACCACAACATGCAAACCAAGGTCCACTGTTCAAACCTCCTATTCTGCCTCAGTACAAACCCAATAGAACAGAATAGAATATACGTATTAGCACACTAGAAATCTACAATATATACTTGTATATCTACTTTTATAAAAACAGACCTGAGAGCAGTCCACCTCTCACGGTGCTCCATCAGATTCTCTGCAGGAAACCGATTAGACCAAAACACACACCACTGCTCTCTACTCGTCTGAAGGAAACATTCTCACGGCCACGCCTCACCACGCCTTCCCATAATGCCATGTGTGCCTTCACACCTGCCCTACAGAGTGTGTGTATTTGTGTCTAAAGTCTAGAGTCCTGTATTGTGTCATGCCTCTCACGCGTCTACCAATGAATAAAAGCTGCAGTAGCAACAGCAGCCTTACTAACAGTCACACCCCAAACCTAAATACATACCTGGATTTGTACCTGGCAAGGCCTCAACCTGAATACTAAAAGAGACACTGCATGACTTAAGACACCCTCTGGCAGCCATATTGGAGGTCTCCCGCTTTCCGACTCAATCTTAAACTGTTGATTGTGTTTCCAAACAGCCAATGTGTCCATCTCCACAAAACTAAACAGAAATAGTTCATTTCTGTCCATATCTGTCTGGTAACTAATCATTTCATCACTGATCCATACGACTGATTTAATACTTTGGTGTTTGCTTGTTAGCTAACTACAGTGTTTAGCTAACCATCGCTGTCCTTGTGTTAACACCTGATTAGAATGCTATCTAAACTGACTAAAAGAAGCTGGCATTAGATGGTCTAAGGTCACTGTGAATACTACATCCTTTCATCCTGCCGCATTGTGGAAGTGTGACTGAAGAGCAATAAGCGAAATGGAAACTAATGTACGGTTAACAACTTGATAAATATAGGCAAGGCAGAATAATAACTGGAGAACAAGTACAGTATACACATTATGTAGAAAGAGTATTTTGGTGGTTAAAAGCTGTTTGAAATCATTCTGCGCAAACCAGAACCAGAACCAGAACTGTTTCCAATGAGGTAATATTTGTAGCTTGTAACCTTATGGCTGTGTCTGAAATCTCTCCCTCCTTCATTCATTCACTAGTCCCTATATATAATCAATAGTTTATAGTGAGTAAACTTTATCCGTAGTGAGCAGTAAATTGAGGTTTCAAGCACTACTAATCATTATCATTTTGCATCATCAGTGACAGCTGTAAAGTGACATACTGCATTGTGGGATTCTTCCACTGTGTAATGTTGGGGGGCAATATAGTAGATAAATGTACACACTAAAACCCGCGATAACGCCAATTGTCACATGTTCTTCTTCCAAAACAATCTTGGATGGCCACCAGCATCGCACACTGTTTATATGCAGTGAAATTTGCTCTGAAAAGGCCAAAAAATCAGCTCATTTTGACAAAGACTGTTGCTGAACTGATCAACAGATATGTATCATGCTGCTTTAGCTCGCTCTCTGTTTACAGCCTCACTGGTATGTAAAGAAAGAGGTTTTCAAAGGACATTCAATACGTTCATTTTCACTCTCTAATTAACTATATAATGCATGTAATAATCAGTAATAACAGCACTAGTAATGAATGATGATAGATAACAGGTAATGAACAGTGTTTGCCTGCCAGTACATGTGCACTTATTCAAGACAACCAGACAACAAGACAACTCTGAAGTGGACTATAAACCAGGAAATAGAGCAGAATCCTGACCAGTTATAGATTACACTGGCTGACTGGAAGGAAGCCAGGAAGCAAGGAAGGAAGGTAAGAAGGAACTTCTTAAGCCGTCATTTATATCATTCATTCATACTGTTTGGGTTCTGTGTGCGAAGATCATAAACACCACTCTATTTATCAGTTTTAATACAGTCCTAATTCAATATGAGCATGAAGCTGCTTTAATCCTAACAAAAGCTAATTGTGACTCTAATGTTAAAGTAATCCTACTTGACTGACAAAATAAATGATTAGAATTTTGATATTAATTATAGTTATAGAGTTATAGAGTAAAAATATCTGTATCATGACTTGATCTGTAGTGCTGGTATAAAATTACATTCATGACATTTTATAGACTTAATGATTAATCACTTAAATTTGAAACAAAATCAGTTAATGAAAACCGTGTGTCTCTCTCTCTCCCTGTGTCTCTCTCTCTCTCACACACACACACAAATACTGGAGTTCTGCTAACTGACCACCCGATGGGGTTGGGGTTGGGTTCAGGTGAGCTAAAGGTCAGTGTTGGATTAAAGAAAGCAAAAGTATGGCTTTGGGTTTTAGGTGCGGTTTCAAAGTTGACAGTACCAGTCAGATTCACTTGGTTCATGTCTTATAGACGTCTTTACATGTTGGGTTTTGGTCTCAGTTTTAGGCCTGTGCAGAAGTCCCACATTCACCCACACACACACACACACACACACAGTGTCCGTACCTGCGGATGGTGAGCTGCAGAGTCTTGTACGATCCTTTGACCAGAGCGATGGCCTCCTGTCTGTATCCAGTCAGCTCCACGTTGTTAATGATGATAATCTCATCCCCCACCAATAGAGGTTGCTCCAAACTGTCTGCCTTACCACCCTCCTCCACCTGCAAAGACACAGATACAAACACCTAAGGCCAGATTTACTTTTAATAAAAAACGGCGTAGCACAAATGTGCACTGCAGAGGTCGATGATTTTGTGGTCGCAATTTGGGTGTATTTAGCCCCTGATTTACTAAGGCACCAGCTCATTACACAGTCAGGACCTGACCTCCAAACACATTCTTTGAGTGAGGAATAACTCAGCAGGCAAAGTTCAGTGGTGGGATTTTTGTGAGATCACCAAGCTCAGAAAAGAAATAATTCATTACTGCAGTCCTCCCTTGCCTGCAGTCTACGCTAGGGTAAACACGTCCTGGACATATCTCCATACTGGATACACAGTGAGGAAACTTGTTGAGTCACACTTGCTGTGGCAGCTCTTATCGGGGTTTATATTGTTCTGATAGGTAGGAAACTCTTGTGGTGTGTACGTGTGTGTTATGTAGAGGGCCACTGTAGGGAAAAGTAGGTCTTGAATGTTTGTCTGGTAGCTTTGTCATTCTCACATCCTGTCTGTCTCTAATATTCTTTGTGGGGATTTTTTTCAAATAAAACTCAGATGTTTTTATTAAGATCTGTCCTAACCCTTGCCAAAACAAACAAACAAACAAACAGTTAGAGTTAGTATATCATTTTAATTAAAGGTTTTGTTAGCAAAAGCCTGCTCATGACTGAAACAAACTGTGTAGTGGCTCTGTCCTGAGGGCTACTTCACAAAAGCAGAATTCAGAAATCCAGGACAACAGAAAAAGTGAGGCTTGACCTAGTCTGTCAGTCTAGTCAGCACATCCTGGCTCTATACATTTCACGTTGACCAAGCCAGGTTGAGGAGGTGCGACTAGGTGAAGCCAGGTGTAAGTAATTCAGATAAATGTGCGTTCACGGCTTTCTTCAATAGACCATGGGGTCGATCATAGATTTACTGATGCTGAAATGGAGCACCCAGTGAGCAACAGCTGCTAATGGAAGCTTACGAGGAAGTAAAGCATATAATATGTAAAAAAAAAAAAGGAACACGACCATACAAATTAACAGTTGTGCACTTTGCCTTAAAAGTGAGCAGTGGAAGTTAATATACTCAGGAAATTAACCATGAAGATCAATTACAACCACTAATCCACAATGCTAGAATATGTATTACGACCATGTATATTCTGCGCAAACATCTTGGTATTGCCATGCAATGGTGTCACATGTTGTGTTAGTCTGGCAGCTGTGTAATTTCTGTCACTATTTTTGTTAAACCTCCTATCGATTAATGTTCATACAGAACAAACATGACTGGACAAAAGAGGACCTAGCAACAAGTCAAGATTAAATATAAGAACATTTTGCAGACTGGTTAAGTGCCTCCATAAATTGTTGATTACAATGTACAAATGAGGAGTATAAAATACTTAAGGTGCCTGCTCACATTTTTTATTGTCTTAAGTGATTTTAGCAGTGGAGCATGGGGGGTGGTCTACCAACCCCAGAATTCACCCCAGCAGAGGAGCTGGCCTTTGACTTAAACCAAGGGAGGCCTGTGTTGAAAGAGATCTGGGGGGGACAGCCACTGACTCTGTCCCATCTACAGAAACTGCCCCCTTCATACAAGGTACATTATTTCAGTATTACTGCACATGGAACACAATCAACCATTTATATGGTGTCATGTGGACTGTCTGACATTGTCTTGCAGTGTCTGGTAACACACTTACTATTGTGGAGCCACCAGACGATAACCTTAATCCAGTGAGCATTACTCATTAAAGGCATGGGCTTGGCACCTGTCAATACTAGGTCAATACAAGTTCTATTGAATGTGGCAGGGTGAAGGCACTTCTGCAGCAGACGATGAGGAGACTGTGTCGGTGGACTCCAGAAGGGTGGAGGTATCATGTCAGTCTTGTGGAAATACTTATTTAGTCCATAAGGGATAAGAAGTCAGTGATGTGGTGCTCACAGAAAATATCATATACAACCTGAGAACCAGCCCGGGAACATAGTGAGTATTACCTGAAGGACATCCACACCATGCACAATTCCTGCTGTGCTAATTGATATGTGTTTTACAGAATTCACAAACTGTCAGATGTCTGTACAGCACACACTACAAAAAATTAATAGAGCAGATAGGCAGAGGTGAAAATCAACTATCACAAAAACAGACTGCAGGACTTGGACCTAAATATGGAGATAAAAAGAAAGACACTGAGGAAATTGGACTTGGAAATCCATAAACTAGAAAGTGATCATTTCAATGCACACTGTAAGTATGACTGTAATACAGTGTATTAATCATTGTTATTTTTTTCTCTCCCAAGCTCCCAGCAGACAAGTCCCAGCAATCCCAGCAAAATCAAAGGTCAGAAAACATTGTGGTGTCCTCTCCCTGTTGTTTCATGAATGTACACTACACTATGTTGTTGTTGGTCCAGTGAACTGAATTTTCTCTCTCGTTGAAAAGCCCTTCTCAGTATGAGTGCTTCATCATCTATGATGTCATCTAAAAAAGGACACTCCATTGTAAAGGAAGAAATGATTTTATACATTGCCCTTATCACTGACTTCATTGAAAACATCTTTGCAACTTTATCAGCCATTTCTAAGCATCTCAACAACTGCAATAATATATTCATCAAACCTTGAACAACAATATGAACAGTCTTCATAAACACAATATAACAGTAACAATGACAATCACATGAATAATTATTATAATAATACTGGTCACAATGTTAAAATAATAACAGTACTTAACTGAATGGCAATATATACCTGTGGTATTTTAATGCAGGCTAATAAAAATAAAGCAAAATACATACATAAGAACGTGGAATAACTGCAAAACACACATTGATTTCCGATTGGAAACCAGTGACTACTGACTGAACAGATAAGGAACCTGGATTAATCAAGCCTGGCTGTTCGCCTGGTCTGGAGCAGACTAGCTGCACAGAATAAATCTCCATGGTAACTTATGTGCCACTGCGTTCATGAAACCAAGTCACAGCCAAATTCAGCCAGGAAAACTGGAAAATCCTGGCTTAATCCACTATCTAGGTTTTGTGAAATAGCCCTCTGCTCTTTATAGATAGGTTTCCTGTATACAAACAATCCAGGATGGCAATTTTACCACCGCATTTGGGGCATTGGCCCCCCATCTTTAACTTTTGGGGGGGCATAAAACCCAATGTCCCCCCATAGATGGCACCAATGTCCACCACCTTACAGTACTTTGCACCATATAAAGTCCAGAGCTCTGACCAGATTGATCTATGCTAATAGCTAATTCTGCACTCTGAGCTAACTGTGTGGGTTCCTTCTTAATGAACATTTTTCACCCATTACATTTGTGATTTGTGCAGTTTAAGGCAAAAAACAATTCACCTGATCTCTTCATAAGCTGACACTCATTCTGGTTTGTTTTCTCCCACCTGCGTGCATGTGCATCTCACTCATGACGTCACTTGGAAATCCGTCTTTAGGATTTGGAGAATTTTACACTCCAGTAACCCCAGCCTTGTTACCCAAGAATGTGCTATGTTTGTCAAACACATTGGTCTGTCTTCATCCTCATGCCTTTCCTTGGAAAAGTGAAACATATTGTATAAAAATACAAACAATATAGCATAATTCTAACCTTTGTGTTACTTGCCCAGTTGTATTTTTCTATAATACCAGTAATCATCTGAAAGGTGTTGCGCTACTGTACTATAATGAAAAAAACTAGCTTTACTCTCCAAAACAAGATCAGACTCTTTAGTTCCATGTCTTATACTTGGATAGTCAGCTGTTGAGTATGCAAACCTTTTGCCTGGAACCTGTTAGCTTTAGCCTCTGTCTTTCAGATGATATGCTGGTAGCCATCAAATGCATATTTGAGACCCTTTTGCAGGATTTTTGTTACAACACTAAAACAGTTCACCTGCTCCACCCCAGCTCCACTTTCCTTTTTTCTAAAATCAGTAATCAGCTCCTTGGTTTTGTTGACGTTGAGCAGTAGATTGTTCTCTGAGCACCACTCTGCAAGACTGTTGATTTCCTTCTGATACGAATTGTCATCTTTGTTTGTAATCTGGCCGATGATGGTGGTGTCATTCTCAAACTTCACTGAGCACACAGCGCTCGGGTGTTGAGCACTAGAGTGGAGGAGGTGTGACCACCAATCCGAACTGTCTGGGGTCTGTTTGTGAGGAAGTCCAATATCCAGTTGCACAGTGTAGTACTCAAGCCCAGAGTGCTATCATCTCATCAGTTTCATGGAGGAGATTATGCTGAATGCTGAACTGAAATCAGCAAACAGCATTCGGATGTAGGTGTTATTTTCAAGGTGTGTGAAGACTGAGTGGAGGGCAGTGGAGATGGCATCCTCTGTGGATCTGTTGGTTCTGAATGCAAACTGGTGAGGGTCCAGACTGGCTGGGATGTTGTGTTTGACGTGCTGAAGAACCAGTTTCTCAAAGTACTTCATCAGAATGGGTGTGAGTGCCACAGGGCGTTCGTCATTTAGACTAGACACTGCAGACTTTTTAGGTACAGGGATGATAGTGGCTGTCTTGACGCAGACAGTGAGATGTTAAAAATGTCAGTAATGACATCAACTACTGTAGCTTATTTGAACATGTTTTTCGTACACGGCCAGGGATGTTATCAGGCCCAGCAGCTTTACTCATATTCACTCTCAGCAGGGTTCTTCTCACATCCACAGTGGATACTCACAGAGGCCGGTCCTCTGGAGGTGTAGACTGGAGTAGGCTTGACAGCTGACTCTTTGTTGAGGAGATCAAAGCGAGAATAAAAGGTGTTAAGCTCAACTGGCAACGTGGCCTCTCAAATTTCAATGGTAAATCTGCCACAGTTATTGTAAACTGCATACTAAATATTTCATGCCAGGTTGGAAAGCTTGACAGGCTAGCAACAATAACTAAGAGGGCTTAGCGACGGGTTTTGTTTCTTTTAGTAGTTAGTTAAGTATTAGAAATGCTTCATATTTCATTTGAGTAAAAATGATAATAACACATACAGACACAAATTTCCTGTAAGTTTCCCATCACTGCTACATTATTGTTGTCTAAAGCAACGATGATTCAATTCAAACTCCCAGCCTGACACACACACAAGCATACTGTATCAGCATGACCCCACTGCATTATCTGTGCTGCCACTGATGCCTCTTAGCAGCCTGTCACTGTGTGTGCTACAGTATCAGAACGTATGTCTGCGTCTGTCCGTCTATCACTGTCTGTGTGTGTGTGTGTTCGTCCTCTTTGAAGGTCATGCTGTTTTGTGGTCTTGTTCTCTGTGAGATAAACTCAATCTAATCCTGAGTTGGTTGTCAAAACGTCTCTGCACAAACGTCACCAGCTCAGACTGGATTCCTGGACGTTTACTGTGTTTGGTGGAATTCATTGTGAAATAAAACCTGTTTTCTCCTGTGGCTCTCATTCAGTGCACAGTGAAGTCAGACAGTGCAGCTGAGACTTAAAACTAGGTGTGCCTCAGTACTCTGACTATGAGTTGAGTTGATGCAGGAGAAACTTTCAGTCATCTTAAGGCTGTGTTCAGACCGAAAAAGCCTGAAAAAGTATAAGTAGCTCTGTTGCTACCCTGAACACTGAATCTATTTTATATTTTTATTTTTATTTTTGCAATGGATGCGAGGAACCTGCTAGCCACAACTTTCGGTTTGTATTTTGACGTCAAATTGTTCAACTCTTGAAAGCTGATCACAGTAGCAGTAGTATCTTCTCCATCTTGATGCTAGTGTGGTAAGCACCAGATTAGCACAAAGACTAAGGTACCCTAGATATTCTTCCTGGTTTGTGTTCTTGTGCAGTTTCAATTGGCCAACACACTGTAATGTGCAAATTTTCAAGGGTTCAAGGGTTCTACAGGGACAATGGTGGCTGTTTTGAGGCAGGTGGGAACAGACTCCTGTGACAGTGAAATGTTAAAAATGTCAGTAATGACATCTACTACAGTAGCTGACCAAGTATGTACCAAGAACACGTGCCATACATGTTCTTGGTACATAGCCAGGGTTGTTTTCAGGCCCAGCATCTTTATTCATACATTACATCCACTGTGGATACTGACAGTGGCCGGTCATCTGGAGGCGGAGTAGACGGCTGACTCATTGTTGAGGAGATTAAAGCAAGCATAAAATATGTTAAGCTCATCTGGCAATGTGGCCTCACACATGATGGGAGCGCTCCTGCTTTTGTAGCCTGTGATGGTCTGGATCACTTGCCACATCGCTTGTTGAGGTCTCTCTCCGGTCTCCTGATGTGTCCACTTTGCCTCCTTGATGCCAGCTTTCAGTCTCGCTCTTCCTTGTCGTCTGACCGAAAGGCAGCTATTTTGGCTCTGGATAGGGACCTCATATCCTCATTCATTCAGGCTTTCCAGTTGGGGAATGATTTTATTGTCTTTGTGATAACCATGTCATCAACATGTTTGCTGATGTATGATGTCACTGTTGATGTATATTCTTCAAGATTGATGTGGTTCTCCTGGGTGGCGGCATCTCTGAACATGTGCCAGTCTGTGCACTCAAAACAGTCCTGCAGAGCTGCTTCATCTGTCCACACTTTAACAGTCTTTTAGTCAGCTGGGATTAAGTAGGCAGGAGAAGGAGGGAAATATGGTCTGATTGACCAAAATGGGGGCGGGGGAGGCTTTGTAGCTGCCAGAAATGTTTGTGTAAACATGGTCCAGGGTATTACTGCCCCTGGTGGGGGTGTGGACATGTTGATGGAATTTAGGCAAAACAGTTCTGAGGTCTGTTTGATTAAAATCACCAGCTACAATAAAAATACCATCCAGTTGTTTTTTCATGTGACTGCTTATGACCTACAGTTCCTGCAGTGCATTTTTTAAATTTGCATCTGGGGGAATGTAAACAGCAGCAACAAAAACACTGGTGAATTCTCTGGGCAGATGCTATGGTCGACATCTCAACATTAAAAACTCGATATCTGGGAAACACTGTCCATCAACTTTGACTACGTTTGAGCACCAAGCATCACTGATTTAAACACAGAGTTCGCCTCCCCTCATCTTACCGGAGTCTTGTGTTCACTCATTGTGGAACACAGTCCGCTCGTCAAGTGCAATAGCTTGACGGGTGGATGTTGTGATGGAGCCAGGTCTCTGTAAAGATGCGTGCACAACAGTCTTTGATTTCCCGTTACTGAGTCTTATTTCATCCATCATATTTTCCTGCGATCGGACATTGGCCAGCAGTAGGCTAAGTAGTGGAATAGCCTTATGTTCAAGCTGGGTTAACTTAGCTCTTATCCCGGCTCTCTTCCCCCCCTTCCTGGGGTGATCACAGCGCTTGTGGTGGCTTTTTTAGTGCAATGGTCTTGAAATAAATGAAGAACCAAGTGTTTTTTGACACAGCGCTGTTGATGGACTTAATCATCATGAACAGGAGGACTTTAGCCCTGAACATATGGCGTGAATGCAGTATTAAGAATCCATTTTCACCTGGTATGAACATGTGATCTGTGTCTGGATATCTTATCTGGATCAGGAAAAACAAAATGCTGCTTAATTTTCAGTGAATTGATTTGCTTATTAATAGCAGTTAAAATGCAAAAGCCCATGTCATTATTCAGATAATGTATTCAGACACAGATCATGTGTTACCAGGTGGAAATGGGGTCTAAAGTTACAGCCATGAGTGTAAATTTTAGCTAAGAATGCAGGATTTACACTCTTCCTGGAAAGCTCAATTTGGGGCAAAAAAACAAAAGATAACTACACAGATCAAAGGTCAGGTTCACCACAAGGGGAACTATCACCAGAAAGTGCCTTTATTTCATAGTTGTTTTCACATACTTTCTGGGATCGACACAGGTATCTAGCACTGTTCTGGAACAATAAACCCCGCCCATCTGGGACTCTTCGAATGTTAAAACAACTGCAAAAGAATTTCTTGCAGGGTGTGTCTGACCCTGTTCTGAATTACAACAATGTGTTACTTTTCAAAAAAAGCATAATGTGTTTTAGCCCACACACTGCAGCTTCAACATTTGAAGGGTCCTCAAACATAGTGTTCATGCTCTTGTACTGTATGTGCTGAATTACTTTAATCACCTATGTGCGGTGGCCCTGAGGGGGCAAAACACAACAACATTGGACAAAACAAAATTAAAGAAAACACAATGACATTTCAGAAAGCACATCAACAAACAACGGACAGACAAACGACAAACAGACATGTAAATATAGAAGAATAAAAACACAATAAGACACAAATGTGAGATGTGTCTAATGAGGTGTGCTGATAAGGAAATGAAACTCTCAGAGCTGAGAAAGAAAAAAAGTCTGTTAAAATGTAAATCATTCCTCAGCTCTGTAGAACGGTGCACATGCCTGTACTGTTTGCCTTTTTCAGTAATAAATATACCCAAATAAGGCTCGCAGAATCACTCAGTTACTCTGTGAGAGAGTGTGTGTGTGTGTGTCACTGACTTTGGTATTCCAGCTGAAACTCATTATCCTGCAGACGGAGATATCCAAACAGAGCTGCTCAGCCTGTTCATACTGTGACTGAAACAACATACCTCCTCTAATCAATAAAGACTGTGTAATTTGGGAAAATATCATCAGACAGCAGTGAGGATCTCACTGAGAGAAAGTACTCTGTTACTGAATTGATTTTGAATAGTGCAGTTGTTCTCAATCTTGTTGGCTTGTGACAACTTAAAATGAAGCAATATCTACTTCTGACCCTTCATCACAGGTTAAAAGTTTAGAGTGGACGTGAGTTATGTGAAGTTCAACCCAAGAGTGATTTTTCCTTTTCAGATTGTATTTCATCCAAAAAAATTAATAAAGCAAAGACTCAAGAAAAGCAAAAATCTAAGCGGCAGGGTCATACCCCTTTCTCTATCCTCATGTTTCTGGTCTGTCACTACATTGTCCGTATCTAATAAAGGGAAAAATTCAAAAATGGAAAAAATCCAAGCAGCAGAGACTAATGATATGATGAGATATCCACAAGAGGCTCATAAGAGGCTCACAAGAGACAGATTGAAAAAAAGAATTATCAAAATTGAAGCAACAGAGGCCAAGATATGCTGGCTATTCATCCTTAGTAAGGGGCAAGCTCCAAAAACTCTGAATCCTACATTTCCCATAATGCAACTCTGTATTTATCTTTTCGTTACACCCTCCTGACCGGTAAACACCCACGTCTTTCACACCACACTACCAGTTTGTAATGCAGGCATTCTAACATAAATTTGTAGTCTCCAAACCAAAGCTGAAATAACCTGGATGACAAATGAAAAAATGAAAAACCCGAATAAATGAGTGGAGAAACATAACAAATGCAGATCTATTATCCTGTGGGGGGCATTTTGCTGCCATGGTTTGGGTCCACTTGTCCCCTTAGGGTGAAGGCTCACTGCAAATCAATACAAAGTTGTTCTGAGTGATCACCTTTATCCTATGATGAAACATTTCTATTCTGATGGGAGTGGTCTCTTCCAGGATGACAATGCCCCCATCCATAGGCCATGAGGGGTCACTGAATGGTTTGATGAGTATGAAAATGATGTGAATCATATGCTATGGCCTTCACAGTCACCAGATCTCAACCCAATTGAACACCTATGGGAGATTTTGGACCGACGTGTTAGACAGCGCTCTCCACCACCATCATCAAAACACCAAATGAGGGAATATCTTTTGGAAGAATGGTGTTCATCCCTGCAGTAGAGTTCAGAGACTTGTGGAATCAATGCCAAGGAGCACTGAAGCTGTTCTGGCGCAACACCTTCCTAAGACACTTTATGTTGGTTTTTCCTTGAATTCGTCACCTGTCTGTAGCTATGACATCATCAATGTTATTCATTCAGACTGGGGAAAACTCGATCAGAGCCAGAGAAACAGAAGACATTATATAACTGTTTTCACAGGCTGCATGGTACTAAAAGGCAACACATAACGGCAGTGTACGATACGTGTGCCCCTTTAAATCATCTTGTGACCTCTTGGGACCCTATGGGGGGTTCCGACCCCCAGGTTGGGAACCATTGGTGTAGTGTCACATTTGTTGATACTGTTATTTACTGTGACTACAGTGTACAGGGTATGTCTGCAGCTTTTAGCATGGCACTACCGGTCATTCACTACAGAGAATGTTGGTTACAAATTGTAACCCCATATTCTATGAGTACAGGCTTTGCCCTCTAAGAGCTGTTGCTATACAAAACAGAAACAGAAATGTCCCCAGTTAAGATTGTCATGGATCATTTTCAGGTCGGGTACATGTTTTTGGACTGTGATGGAGCTGATTACATAAACAACTACGGTAAGCAGAGTGGATCAAAGTTGAACCAATGGCAGTAGATGCTCACAGTGGAGAGTTTAAGTTACAACTTTACCATGGACTATCATTATGAAGGTGTAGCCCTGCCAGTGTTAGTGCACACAACCAGTTTGATGCCAGTCATGAGACCTTCAGATTAAGACTCATTAAAACTATTTAACCTGAGTTGAACTGCCTGGATTAACAGAAACCTTCACCATGACCTCTGATCCTGGATCAGAACAACAAGAAATGTACTGATGATAAACAAATCTGTTTTATTCTACTCTTGCCGAAAAAGAAGGCCTCATCTGTTAAACCAGTTTAACAAATTTGAATCGCAAAATGTCAGTTCCCTTTATTTGATCATTCCTCACTCC
Organism: Oplegnathus fasciatus; assembly: GCA_003416845.1. NCBI lineage: Eukaryota > Metazoa > Chordata > Actinopteri > Centrarchiformes > Oplegnathidae > Oplegnathus > Oplegnathus fasciatus. Next base: position 1,176,932 of record NTHP01000027.1, read on the forward strand.
ATCTAATCATAGTCTTATAGTTGTGCAGTTGTCATGACAAGTGAAACATAAAAATCTACAAATGAGAACTATTAAACAGTCTGTCTGTGTTTCAGTGGTGGAAGAAGTACTCATGTGTTTTACTTAAGTAAAAGTAGCAAAACCACTATGTGAAAATACAAGTAAAATACAAGTAGAAGTCTTACATTCAAGATCTGACTTAAGTCAAAGTCCAAAATTATCAACAAAATTATTATTATCAGCAAAATGTACATAAAGTATCAAAAGTAAGAGTACTCGTTAGGCATAAGGGTCCCTTTCAGAGTGTTATAATATCATACATATTGTATTAATTCTTTGAATATTATTATTGAAGCATTTACACACAAGCAGCATTTTAATGTTGCAGATGGGGAGGCGGAGCTGATTTTAACTACGTCATTGTCTTTATATGTATATTGTAGTTTAATCTATAACTATCATATTATATAAACTGATCATGTTTTGCTTGTAAGTAACGCATGCTGGCAAGGGCCGACTGTGGAGTTGACTAAAACAGGAGGAAGAAGAAGAGATTCAGCTGTTTTTCTGCCGTTCAGGTATTTCAGTGTGAACACAGAGCTTCACAAAAATGACCTGAAAACCAATGTGGATGCATATCGTTTTCACTGTGTTTTCGGATTTAGCTGCCTTAGTATGGACAGAGAAAGAGACGGACGACAAAGAGAGACAGTTGGACACGTAGAGACAAAGAGACAGAAAAAAGATGGAGACAGAAAGGAAGAGGAAGTAAAGAGAAAAGAAGCCATTCTGAGAAGTACACAGAGGCTGAAAGAGAGGGACTCTGTCAAACCGACAGACAGTCGGACAGACAACAGGCAGTTGTTGGGTCAAACAAGTAGAATGGTGCTAACACCGGTCTCAGTGCAGTACGAAATAAAAGCATGAGTGTGTTTAAAAGCACCCAGGAAAACACATAATTCGCATTCTTGTCCTATTTTACAGCCGTTTGGCCTCCGTCCCAGAATAACCTCCACACACACACACACACACACACACACGTTTACGTAGGTCAGTTTGGGGACATTACACAGACTTACATTCAGTTCCTGGAGACTTACCTTAACCCTGACCATAACCACTTGCCTAACCCTAACCCAAACCTAACCCTAACCCTAACCTTAAAAACTGACCCAAAAATCAGCTTTTTCCAAATGAGGACATGGCTTTTGTCCCCAATTGGACAAGCTGTCCCCAATTAACTGGTCTTGAGTCTGAATTGTGTCCCCGAAAGTAGGATAAGTCAGACCCCCACACACACACATACAGTACACACACTTGCACCAGCCAATTGATTTGCATTTTAATAAAATGAGGCCATGATGGTTGTAAAGACAGAACAGGAATCATTAGTGGTCATTTTCCTTATTAAAGTCAGAAGAGGAGCAAATACAACAGAGCTGCTGATTTCTGTACAGCAGCTGGACTTAGCAAACTAAGCTAGCATGACAAACAGTCAGTAAAATACTATGGACTAAAAATCACACTTTGAAAGTGGCATATTTGAATTAGGCTATAACTCACATTATCAGTGATGCCTTAACAAGCTAAAATAGGTGAAATAGTTATTCAGCTAAAATATTTTGTCAGCTGTAGTTAATGTTAATTCTGTGAGTTGGTCAAGTACAAAATTAAACTCTCTGCATGCCAGTCTTGCATCAAAGTCTGTTTTCCTGTCGAATAGTGTCCCTGTGTACTTCTCATAGTGCTGCCTCACTAAATTGGGCTTAGGTCTGAGGTCAGGTTATGGTTAGCTGTCACAGAGATGACTTGTTGGGGTTGGGGATAAGGTTTGGGGCAGGTTAAGGTAGGGGGGAACAAATCAATAGTGCAGTAGACTTTGCCACAACACAGGAGTCTGTACTATTTACACCTGGTTAAAGATGGTTTTGTTGAGGAAAATAATCACTCTTTGCATCATTTTCAGGTTTGAAAAGATAAGAAGTGGACAATGTCTTTGTGCTGTTCAAAATGAGAGTCTTTGCCTAGATAAACAATCTAGCGTTAGTTGGTCGCATCATGTTACTTTCAGTTGTCGTTGAGGGTGAATGACAAATGCCGAATAGTGAACAGTACTCAGAATCTTCCCGTTAAATGTTTAAAAGCATGTTTTAAAGGTATCACCTTGAAAGATCTGAATCAGGACCTCCAGGATTCAGGGTTGTGAGACAGCTTGTGTTTTCAGTCTGTGAAGCTAATGTTAGGTCAGCAGCTACAGTGAAGAGCTGTCAGTGAACTGTATCAAAAGGGGAGTCAGTCAGCTATTAAAACAAAAATGTAACTTACAAGCAGTTTGTCATTATTACCATAACTGGACAGCTGGAGCTGATATCCACTAAATGTATGTCAGTTTGAATACCATGATTATAATTTATAAATTAGTGACACATTTTAAATATTAAATATATGCTAAATAGGCCACAAAAACAGGTCCAGAGTATATTATATATGAACGCTCCGCAGGGAGCTCTCTAAAGTCTGAGAAAATAACTCTGATGACATCATCATGCATCAGCCTGCATTATAAACTGTGGGCATGGAGTTTGGTAAAAGTGTGAATTTACCAGACAGGGAGGGTCAAATGAGATTACGTTATTAGTTGCATTATGGGAAATGTAGGTTCCAGGGTTTTTGGAGCTTGACCCATAATCAAAAACCAGGACATCTCTGTCTCTTGTGAGGTACCCAACTTTATGAAAGTGTAATACTTTAGTAAAACTCCTGGAATACAGCACATTTTCTTGAAAACAAGGACTTTTAAGGGAGTGTAGCTTAAAATGTATGACTTTTATTGATAATGGATCTGCTGAGGTATTTCCACTTTCACCTAAAAAGGATGGAATACTTACACCACTGACATATTTTAAATGATAATCAAACATTAGACCTGTTGATCAATCAAAAGATAATCTACAGTTTTACCATAATGTCAATTATTGTTATCCAAATATCATACTGGCACTGTACCGTGCCAGTACTGTGTTATAGTGAGAGTCAGAGGTGAATATAATACATGTGGAACAGACATTATTAAATGACACAGTAATGATCACAGTAGTGCTTCCTGTGTTGTACCTTGGAGATGATGAGCGGCTCTCCGTGCTCCAGGCCGCCCTGCAGGGTGAAGCCCCACGGCGCTCCTCCCTGCAGCCGGGCCTCCACCAGCACCCAGCCGCCTCCTCCTCCTCCTCCTCCTCCTCCGACCGCCGCCTGCTGGAGCCCTGCCTGGCCGCCGCTCTCCATGCCCGGCCAGGAAGCGCTCACTCCGGGCTCTTCTGTCCTCAGTCCGGCTGCGGCCCGGCAGACTGAGGAGGGGGGATCTGGACTGAAGAAAACGATCTCTCCTTCACGAGCGCATTTCCTTCATTCATTTATAACTCCTCGTTAAGAAAAAGTACAAATGTGTCCGAGCACTGAGCTGCGTTTCCTGCAAAGTGCATTCCTGAAGCGCAGAGGGCGGCTGATCCTCCGGCAGACAGACTCCAACAACAGCCCGAAACTACCCGCTGGAGTCCGGAGAGAAGGTTAAAAAGTTTACAGAGAGGAGAAAGTGGTAAAACTTAAAGATGAACGAAGGTCAGATAAGATAAGATCAGCTCAATCACAAATCCAAACCTCCTCTCTGTCTCTCTGTCTCTCGCCGTCTCTCTCTCTCTCTCTCTCTTTCTATCTCTCTTCCGAAAATCAGTTTAGCATCACAATAGGATTTACTGCGACTCACTGAGCGAAAAGAAAAGAGAGAGACAGAGAGAGAGAGAGAGAGAGAGAGAGAGAGAGAGAGCGAGAGAGAGAGAGTGTGTGTGTGTGTTGGGGGGGCAAGGAAAGAAAAAAATTACAGAAATGAAGAAAGAATGAAGAAAGGAAGAAAAAGTAAAAGATGGAGGAAGGAAATAGGAAGAAATTAGGGGGGGAAGGGGGAGAAACTTTTCTAGAAAGGGTTGGGGGTTAGAGAATTAAAAAAATGAAAAAAGAGAGGAGCTATGAATAAAAGAGGCACACAGGACTGAAAGCAGAGTGTTTCCTGTGTGTGTGCTGATGAGTTGTAATCCAATCTTCCACAGCAGAGCTGAACTCTGCTGCAGCAGGTCTGACACTGTTGCCATTCACACTGGAACCAGATTACTGTGGAGAACCACATTGAACTGCCCGGTGGATCAAATCGTTCACAGGGTTCACAATAAACTGACAACCATCAGCTGTTTGATGATCGGGTTCACGTGTTGTAGGCAACGTCTCATCAGCAGCACAACCTTAAGGCCTCGTTCTGAACGGTCACGCTCGGAGGCGAGATGAAAAGCCTGCTGTCACGGCCTCCTCCTGGCTGCATCCCACTGCCTCCCTGATCTCTCTCCAAGAATTCTTTTATTTGTCATACTCTAAAACGTTGCCATATTTCAGTCTGGAACAAGGCAGTGGACTGACCTACTGTTTGTTTGATGACAGACCGGCATTGCCATCCACAGAGCGATGTTGTTAGCATGGCTAAAACGAGTTTAACCATTTAACCATGCATATAAAAATTGACAACTTAGCCCTCCACATAATGATCTGTCAAACACTTTGAAGCTATTGAGGCCTTTAGTGACAGGCTGAGGGACTCAGTAGGGGTGGAAATTAAAAATTACTTTACTGAACTGAATAATTTCGTTCAGTTTGGTTCCAAGATTCATAGTCCCGGAGTATGTAGCCTACTGTAGTTTGTTAATTATTTTCCTAAACTATGTGCTTGCATCCCTGTTCAAATGCACTTCAGTACGTACATCAGTAAGTGAACGCATCATCGTTCATAATGCCGTGATGTTTGGGCTCTCATTCTGACTGTCTTCAGTTGTACATTCAGTCGGTTGCTAGTCCGAACTGTTACTTTCAGTTCAGTAGAAAACTAGGCACTAACGCTTTAGATTACAACCCACAGCGTAATTACTCCAGAGTTACGGTGTAATCTTTTGTACAAACAGTGTACCAGTACAGTATGTACCAATACATATATGTAGGTACTGGGGAACAAGATGTAAAGTTTTGGAATAAGGGGGTCACAATTCAGGATCTTACAAAGAACTTACACTGTTGTTATTATTTAACTACTGGGTACCTATTCTATTATTACAGGGTATGTATGACCTACTGAGCAATAATCTGGACGTTTGCGAAGAAGTTTAGAGAGAATTTATACTCTAGTTATTATTTAAAGCTGAAGTCGTATAAAAATAACTTTTTGTACTATTTGCTAAAACTGTCACTATGTCCTGACAGTAGTACATGAGACAGATCATCTGTGAATAAAATCAGGCTCCTCTGGCTCCACCTGCTGCCCCTGAGGCCATTTGCAAGGATTCACGTGCCTGAATCAAAACAACCAATCAGAGCCAGGCAGGCTCATTTTCAAGCTAAGTCGACTCTCTTCTCAATCCTACTGACTGCAGCTGTAACTACTGGGTACCTATTTTATTACTATTACAGGTTACAGTATGACCATAAAACTGAGCAAACATCTAGACGTTTCAGAGAAGATAGAGCAATGACTTCTGCATCACTTAATAAATCTGATGAGATTGTATTTCAAAATGACCTTATTATCAACAAACAGGCAAACTACATTGTTCCTTTATAATTTTGGGGTACTTAAAATAACATCTGTGTGTTTACTTCGGAACAAAGGTCCAGGGGACAGTGTGTTGTCATGGACAGTCGGCCTCTGAAGACCGTCTCAGCTGTCGGTCACCTCACCAGCAAACTTCATTACTCATGCTATATAAATAAAGTTTATTATTATTATTATTATTATTACTGGACGCATGTTTATGGCCTTGTGGCTCTGCCTGCCATCGGCAGACAGAATTCACCCACCCTGGATGTCACTCACTCGTGTTTCGATGTAACCACATGTTGACAATTTTGACGTCGCTAAAATGTTGAAAGTCTTCTCTCTGGCAATTGTGTTCGACCAGTATAACAGTTCCTCAAGGTGCAAGCTTACCTTTTTCCAGCTCTGTGCACGGCCTTCTTTCATCCCAGGAAATAAATACAAATATAGCAAGATAAAACACAAGGTATGAATCACAACGTATATGGTTAATGTGCTCTTCTGACAGCAAACTGTGCAGTTAATTTAGTTTGTTCTTCCATGTTTTGAGGCAAGTAAAATTGAAACAAACTGTTCTCATATTGTTCTCTGTAGTTACAGAGTAGGTTAGATATGCAACGATCACCCACAACATCAAAACCACTTGCCTAATAGGTCCCCTTCGTGTCGCCAAAACAGCCCCAACCCGTCAAGGCATGGACTCCACAAGACCTCTGAAGGTGTCCTGTGGTGTCTGGCACCAAGACATTAGCAGCACATCATTTAAGTCCTGTAAGTTGCGAGGAGGGGCCTCCATGGATCAGACTTGTTTTTCCAGCACATCCCACAAATGCTTGATCAGATTGAGATCTGAGGAATTTGGAGGCCAAGTCAACACCGTGAACTCTTCGTCATGTTCCTCAAACCATTCCTGAACAATTTTTGCAGTGTGGTAGGGCGCATTATCCTGCTGAAAGAGGCCACTGCCATCAGGGAATACCGTTGCCATGAAGGGGTGTACTTGGTCTGCAACAATGTTTAAGGAGGTCGTACGTGTCAAAGTAGCATCCACATGAATGCCTGGACCCAAGGTTTCCCAGCAGAACATTGCTCAGAGCATCACACTGCCTCTGCCAGCTTGCTTTCTTCCCATAGTGCATCCTGGTCCCATCTCTCCCCCAGGTGAACGACGCACATGCACCCGGCCATCCACATGATGTTAAAGAAAACATTCATCAGACCAGACCACCTTCTTCCATTGCTCCATGGTCCAGTTCTGACGTTCACATGCCCATTGTAGGCGCTTTTGGCAGTGGACAGGGGTCAGCTTGGGCACTTGGACAGGTCTGCGGCTACGCAGCAACACAGCAAGCTGCGATGCACTGTGTGTTCTGACACCTTTCTATCATAGCCAGCATTAACTTTTTCAGCAAATGGTACTACGGTAGCTCTTCTGTGGGATTGGACCAGATGGGCTAGCCTTTGCTCCCCACACGTATCAATGAGCCTTGGGTGCCCATGACCCTGTCGCTGGTTCACCAGTTGTCCTTCCTTGGACCACCTTTGGTAGGTACTAACCACTGCATACTGGGAACACCCCACAAGACCTGCTGGTTTGGATGCTCTGACCCAGTCATCTAGCCATCCCTTGTCAAAGTCACTCAGATTCTTACACTTGCCCATTTTTCCTGCTTCCAACACTTCAACTTCAAGAACTGACTGTTCACTTGCTGCCCAATATATCCCACCCCTTGACAGGTGCCATTGTAACGAGATAATCAATGTTATTCACTTCACTGATCTGTGGTTTTAATCGGTGACCGATCAGCCACAACATTAAAACCACTGACAGGTGAAGTGAATAACATTGATTATCTCGTTACGATGGCACCCTTCAAGGAGTGGGATATATTGGGCAGCAAGTGAACAGTCAGTTCTTGAAGTTGATGTGTTGGAAACAGGAAAAAGGCTACATTAGCTGCTACTAGCATAACACATCTACAACTGAAGGGTCCAGGGTTGAGTTGCATTGTGGGTAACGTAAGCGGCATCACCATCTTCATTAAAACGGCTATAATCAACAATTCAACATCAACATTAAAAATGACTCACATGACTTGTTGTGTGTAAAAGAGATCTGTCGTAGGGATAAACCCAGACAGAATTCAATTGCTTGTTCCAAATCACACTGAGGTCGCTCAGCTCCACCGCCGACTAATGCCAAAGTAAAATTCTAGTGAAGCGGCAGTCCTTCAGCTTGAGCTAGGTGTGTTGGCAGTTGGGAATGTGATTTGATGGAAGTGTCATTGCTCGCATCAGCTAACAGGGGTCAAAGATCGCAGGTGTTTTAAAGAGCCTGGTTTCTGGATGAAAAAGGTTCAGATGACACACAAGACATTTCATCTATCATCAGGTGAGTACGGTGATGTTTTCTGCCTGAAGCTCAGTCTGATGGATTTAGGTCAGACAGACGAGGAGACAGATCCGTCTATCTGTCTCATAGTATAGTGTATAGTGCTTATATTGCAGAACTACTCTGTGATACCGTCAAGAGCTCCATGACAAGTAAGTAAGCGGACCTTGAGTTGAGATCTTGTCAATCACAAAGCTTTGGTTTCTGAAGGGGAAATAAATCAATCTGATTGCGGTTTAATGCAGTTTTTTCTTTGAAGGCCAGAGCTGAGAAGAGTATGTAGTATGTGACTAGAGATCACCATCTAGTGGAATGTATGAGAATTACATTCAACTTTTCCTAGAGACATTTTATTTTCTCAAAAACCTACATGACATTCCACTGTAGTTTTAAACATTTATCTTCAAACTGTAGCTTTAAAAAAAAAAGTTTTCTCTTTTTTGTAGATAGCTGGAGTTTCCTTTGTTTTAGTTATTTTTAAATATTTTCAATAATTTCAGTGCACTTTAACCCTAGAGAAAGCTGTGTTGATTTGTTAAGATGGTCTCATAACAAAAACTTAGAGGAAAGTTTTAAAGGAAAAATTGAGGAACAAAACTACAACACACACCTTCTGCTGGTCCTTACATTTTATACATGTACATTTAATTTAACAATATATATATATATATATATATATACACAAACACACATATATATACTATACAGTATATACTGTATATATATATAGTCAGAAGTTGAAAAGACAAATTCCCACACATTTACTGGAAATAGTTACTGTGATTCTCATAAGGCACTGAGTCTAATTTATCTAAGCATGTACAAACACCAAACAAAAAAGGATATAAATCATTCTTATATAAATGTGCAATTCAAGACATGTTTAAAAAACCCTGTCAATCATAGCTGGTGCTAAAGAATAACCATTATGGCTTCAAAAGATTTTGATTTAACTAAAACCTAAATGTTTACCACTGAGCAAGAAGAGAATTTTTAAACATTTAAGTGTTCACATGCCTAGATGCTTTGAAAGATGAGTACTTGCAGGCCTATAAACTAAACTTAAAATACTTTTTTTTTTTTTTACAGCTGTGCAGCAGCTGATAAGAAACATGATCGTGATAAAACCTCAACAGGTTGACAATCAAAGATAAATATAACATTTCCAGACAGAAGTTACAGTATTTAAATGTTATAATTGCCCATTAACATCATAACATAACATCAAACATGATGACAAGCACATTAAAATGTTTGATTACAATTTTACAATCTCTTCCTACTGACAGTGCAGGTCTTCCAATTCAACATTTCCAAAATTGTTTTGGCGCCAACATTGATTTTCCCTAGTAAGTGCTAAAATTAAAATAACTTATCAAAATAAATTTCTGAATTTTAGCACTTCACAAAATAAAAGTGCAATTTTCTTATGGCTGAATTCTTAAAGTTTGAAAACAAACAAACGAACAAAAAAAAACAAGTGTTCTAGTAAGCATCAAAATAAAGTCTCAAATTCACCACATAGCTGGATGTTGAGGACTTCAAGTAAAGGCTGGTAGACTGTTGAAAATTTGGCAGCTGAGGATCATCTTCCATCCTGAGCTGGACAGAAGTTCGCTGTGAAAAGAAACTCAGTTCCATCCCTTTTTTAAACAGTGACAGCTGACTTGTGTTGTGATTAAATGCCTCTGACCATAAACATCTCTTATAAGAAGCACAAAGCACTCAATATAGTGTTAAAGCTAGTGCTTTAAGAATACTTAAAGTGAAATTCAGTTGTGGTTTTTCACCAATGATAGCGGCATCCATACAAAGATGTCACTCAGCCCAACATGGTCCAGAATTACATGACTTTGGTGATTTCTAGTGTGTCCACTCACCACACACTTTGGTTCATGATAGGATGCCTCTATCATGACCGAGGTGCTAACCTTATGCATGTCAATATGCTATTATTTGCATCAGGTCATTTTGTCAATGAGTCAACATAAACTGAAATAATGTTAAGTGTTAAAAAATGCTAGCCTTAGTGATGTTAACATGCAAGCAGTTTTGATTGGCATATGCTATTAGCATGTTACTGCATGGCTAAACTATACTTGGAGCTTAAAACATGTTAAATGTTTGCTTTGTTACAATAAGCTGAAAGTCCAGTTGAGCCAACTCTGACAATGTAGAGCTGACCTTGACAAGCTGAGTGTAAGATGGCCGAAAATGAACAGCAAAGTCCTTTTTTCTTTACTCCAACTGTAGATTTTCAGGGTCCATGTCAATATCCACACTTGCTGTATTCGTGAGTAGTCAAGTGCCTAGTTGTGTGATGTATTCCCAGTAATTGCCACAGGCCCCAAGTGCCTGGTAAAGGTTCCCTGTGGAGTTTCTGACCTGTAGTGGTACTATGGAGTGGGTTTTCTGAGTAATACAATGAAGAAAAACATTAAATCCAGTTATCTGAAGGCACGTAGGTCTGCTGTACATAAGAGACATCACATATGATTTTGATGGTTTCTGTCTGATAAAATGTTTAAGAATGGAACATATTTCTCAAAATCCTTGATAAAATGATAAGATATTTAATATTTATCTTGACAGCGTCAGAGATCAGTGCAATATTATTGTCATCAGTCCCATCTAGACGAACAGATAATAACAGATAACCAACTGTCATAACTTTGAACATAAAAATAATAATAATCAGGCTGAATCATGTAATTAACTGAAGACTTCATGTTGGTTGATTATTGTCAGTCCAAAAATCAGCCTATAGGCATACTATTGCCAACAACTGGACTGGTCTAGTGCAACAGACTGTGGTGAATTGAGGGATACACCGAGCTCTGAGTAACGCCTTGAAGCAGTATTAGGAAAAGTGTGCAACGAGTGTGGGTTAAGTGTACTGTGTGTTGGCATATTTCAGACATGGGACACACTTGCCTACTACTTTGTGACACGTGAACGTGCACATAAGTACTCAAGTCCGCAAGTGTGGGTATTGCGACAGATCCTTAGTTTTGTTTTTCATCGGCGTTCAAACTCTGAAGGTGGAAAACCCTACTGAATTTGTGCCAGTGTATTATTATTGGTCGTCTTCTGCTGTCGCTTAGTTTGCCGTGAGCTGAAATGAGCTAGAGACATGAAACTGGGAATGATGTGCAAATGCGTCACAAGAAATATGACCCTAATTGGCCTGATGGTGGCACTAAGAGATACAAGAGATATGAGACCAATCCACCATCAATCAAAAAACTTCAAAAAGGGCAGGGCTTGGCAGAAAATTGGCCATTACTCATTGACTATTTGTCCAATCGTCATAATCAAAATCTGAAGTTTCACATTGATCGGTGGATGTGGGCGTGGTCAATTTATCATTATTTGCCATCTTATACCATCGCTTAATTTACTGTGAGCTGGAATGAGCTAGAGACATGAAACTTGGGCCCATAACTGGAAATGATGTGAAAATGCTTCACAAGAAATATGATCCCAATCAGCTTGATGGTGGCACTATACACATAGTACTATACAACTCAATTTCCTCTACAAAAAAGCCTCCTGGACAATAAAGGCCACCATGATGGATTTTTTGCATAATGACAAAAACAGCAATATGACATCTACTTTTTGGATTTCCACCGTATCAGCACCAAATTTGGTATACATCCTTGGGGGACTGAGATACACAAACTTATTCTAAATGGGCAAGAAAGGTCTGAAAACATCAATCAGAAACGTCGCCAAGGATGGGGCTTGGTGTAAAATCCAAGCTACACACAACAGCAAAGGAAGTGCAGCTCAAAGGTTTGGTGTCTTTGATCTCTCCACAAGTAAACTACAGCTCACGCTGGCTGAAGCAATTCTGCCAAGAAATATGTGTAGAGGGCTTTATGATTTCACTGGGTGGATTGTAGGGCTGGGCGATATGGCTTATAAATAATATGCCCATATTTTTAGGCTATGCCGCGATATACGATACACAGTCAGTTAGGAGCTGGCCAGGCCCTGCTACAGCCCCAAACCATGACATTTCCACCCCCATGCTTCACAGTTGTTATGAGGTTCTTGCTGTAACGCTGTCTTTGATTTTCTTCCATTACAGTGCCCAAATAATTCAGCTTTGGATTCATCTGTCCAAAGCACATTGTTCCAGAAGTCACTGTCTAGGTGTTTTCTGGTAAACTTTAGTCTTGCCCAGATGTTTGTTTTTGACAGCAAGATTTTCCTCCTTGCCCACTTCCCATGAAAATCAAACTTGTGCAGTCTCTTTCTGATGGTGGATGCATGTACTTTAACATCAGCTGTGGTAAGAGGTACCTGTAGGTCCCGTGAAGACATTTTAGGATTGTTGGAGACTTCTTTAAGCATCTTGCAGTCTGCTCTTAGGCTGAACTTGCTATGACGGCCTGACCTGGCCATGTTGGCAGTTGTTTTAAATGTTCTCCACTTGTAAATTATGTTTCAGACAGTGGAATGGCTGATTTGTAATTGTTTGGGGATCTTTTTAAATCCTTGCCCAGACTCATACGCATCTACAACCTTATTCTGAAGGCCTTAGAGAGCTGTTTTGATTTCACCATGGTGATACCACTCACTTCATCAATCAAGAGCAAACCAAAGTAAATGTCTGAGGTTTAAATAAGACAGGCTCCTCCAAAATCCTCTCTGGCAATGTTCTAATCATTTGTACCTGATGTGGTGCACTTGATTCGAATTTTAGGCATTTAAAGCAGTGATGAATGTGGGGGTGTCCTAACCTTTTCCTCCCAAGAAAATTGCATTTCTATTAATTAAATTCTACAAATCATAAAAGAACTTATTCAGTTTTATTTGTTTTGTTATATTACCTCAATCTCTCAATACTGTTGAAATGAAGATCAAATGTCTACATGTTTAAATATGTTGAAAAAGACAATGGTTTTCATGGGATGTCCTATCTTTTTCTGGTTAAGTAGTTTTGGGTGTCTGTGACGGAGTGCGTGAGAGGGAGAGCAAGTCTCCTGCATGTAAACGCTGCCTGCTTTTGATGTATGAATAAATGACTAAAATGGACAACGAATAATTTCGATTATGACGATATGGCCATCTGCCATATCGCTCATTAATTGATATTTGATTATATTGGATATATTCGATATATCACCCAGCCCTAGTGGATTGCAGAGCTTTTTGTTTTTTGCATTGTTTTGGAGACAGAGACCCTGTTAAAACCTCAGACAGGTTGCTAACAAGGCCCAATTTGGAATGTGATGACAGCTGGTGAGTAATGTTATCATAGCCGTTAGGAAGCAATGGGAGTAAGAGTCAGGTTGAAAGAAAGAAAACAAAACCCCATGAGATGAGACTGGCTCCACAAACTGTGAAACACTAAACATCCTCCGATACGCTGTGGATCGTCTCAATGATCTTCTTCTTCAGTTTCTTCACCTTGTCTGGCGGCGTCTCGTTCAGACACTCCTCCACATACTTCAGGAATCCCGCATGCGGTGACAGCGCATGGCTTTGACAGAACGTCCTCATGAAGTCCAGCACCTCGCTGGTGGAGGGCGGTGGGCGCCGGCTTGCTCGCTTGCGTCCTGACACTCTGTTGTCTGTGTGAGAGGAGGATGTGGAGGGGGGGGA